>BSBK01009432.1:0-189886 GCA_027943335.1 Chamaecyparis obtusa | reverse complement strand
AAAGTGGTTTTTCCCAAATAGGGTTTCCACTATAAATCATAGTGTCAATACTTGTGTGAATTTTTTGGTTTGAACATTTTTATGTTTTACAAGTTAGATATAGTTGGGTAGTGGACTGCAATGTTATATGTTTCTATTATGCAATTAGTAATGACCGAGTAGCTATTGGTTGTTAGATCTGATTTGTTGAAAATTTTTAAAGTTTGTTTTATACATCTGAACCTGAGAACAACCGATTCACCCCCCCTCTCTATTTTTCTAAATCATATTAATAGTAAGATGATTAAATCAATATTATGTTGTCATTGATGTCAACTAGTTTGACAACACTTATCTTGTAAGTTACTATACTGAAACATCTATGGAAAAGGAGTGAAAGAGATGAAGTACAAATATATCTACATAAGCAAGATGTATATGATAGATGAGGATAAGGAATACATTGGGTAACTTATTGATGAGTCTATGACCTTATGATATTGACTTAATTATGTTACATTCATCTATGATGAATAATAGAGCTGAAAGACACAAGGTAGTGTTGTCAGTTGATGAAGCATTTTAGTATACACAGATAGAGCATAGTGTATACTGAGCATAGTGTAAACTAAGCTTGTGTTCACCAACACATTTCTTTGTTAACCAAGTGGGGAAAAGGAGCTAAATGATTAGTGTAGCTGATAAGGATTGATGAGCTGAAAAGTGTATGATTTCAAGGTAACAGATAAAGTTTGTTATAAAGATCGACGACTAGCGTAATTCAAAGAAGATTTGATGGATTGAATTGAAACATGTTATTGACACATCAGTCGAAGAAGGTTAAAGTGGCAAAATCACTGATGATGATTATGTGGCAAAATCTGATGGAAGAGAAGAAACTTATTTACATGTCTATATAAGAGATAGATTTTCACATTGAAACTAATGTTGGGAGAAGGATACTATAGAATTATCATGTGAAAAAATTTTCATGCACATCTGATCAAACTGGTTGAAGAGAACCAAACACTAGAGTTCACCGAGCATTTGGAAGCTATTACCAAGTGACAGTAAGTCACAAAAATTATTTGAAACATAATAGATACATTGATCAGAGGATTTGAATGAGCCTAACATTGATCTGTACATCTGCAATTAATTTTTATTAAGGAAGATCACCTACTATTACATTTTAACCATTGTACATAGTCAAATCTCTTAACCGAGTGGACTAGAAAACTCTTTTTATGTATCATTCATAGAATAAACATTTTTATCCTATCAAATCCATAGTGAATGTTGGTTGGACAATAATGGTTGGTCTAAAATCCTCTAACAAGGTCACACATAATAGTGTGTTTGTAATCTTTAACGGGGTTGGGTCTTCATCGACCTCAGTTCAGAAGAGTGAATAATTTTTGGGTTACCGGTCCCAGGTGGTTTTTCCCTTCACAGGGTTTCCACGTTAAATCTCTTATGTTATGTGTTGATTATGATATTTGTTTGATGTCATATTTTCATGTTACATATTTGATTTGATTGGTAATCATTGTATGTTATTGAATGGTAATCTGTAAAAGCATAGACAGTATAGTATATTAAGTTACTGAGCATCAATAGTTTGAGATAATTTGTTTTGGGACATTGGATAATTGATTCACCCCCCTCTTAGTTATTCTAACAATTGGTATCAAAGCGTTGGTTTCTTGGAATAGAGTTTTAAGGACTTCAGTAGAAAGATCTCAAAATGTATAAGAGGGAAGTGCTAAAGTTGAACAAACATAACTTCATAGTATGGAAAAGTAGAATGAAGTTGCACATATCTAGAATTGGGAATTCTACACTAGATCTGATCGAGAATGGATACCTTGCACCACCCACTAGTCCCCTGACCCTTGATCAAATGAGAGACAGAAATGAACACAATGTTACTATGATGGAGATTGTTGTTACCTGTACCAATGCCGAATTTGAAGATATTAAAAGCTGCACAACTGCCAAAGGAATGTGGGATAAACTTGCTCAAGTTTACAGTGGTGATGTGAATGTTAAAAGAGCCAGAGCTCAAAGCCTAAGGGGTAGATTTGATCAATATGAAGATGACAGAAGGAGAGGATATAGGGCAATACACAAATAGACTGAAAGAGGTAGTACATGCTATTAGAGCATCTGATGGTGTTATTAGTGAAGAAAGAGTAGTAAGAAAAGTTCCTAGGACCTTATTATAGGTTTATGTAATCAGAATATCTACAATTCATGAAACAAGGTCTGCATTGGGCAATGCCCTTACTCTTGACAATCTGATTGGTAAACTCACAAATTTTGAATTGAATAACTTTGACAACAGTGTTGTACCAACTATTGAATCTTCTTTTATGAATTCTCTGAAGATTCATAAGTCTAGTAGCCAAAATAATAAGAATTATAGTGACATCAATACTAATGATGAGCCTGATGAGCTTGAAGCCCTTATGGCCAAAAGGTTACCTAAAGGTAAAGGAAGGTATAGAGGCAAGTTACCTTTAGCATGCTTTAATTGTAAAGAAGTTGGCTACATTGCTGCTAAATGTCCACATAAGAAAGATGATGAAAGAAGCAAAGACTGATCTAAAGGAAGCTATGGGAGAAGAAACAATAGGAGCTATCAATACAACAATAGAGACAACTACGATAGTAATGAAAAAGGAAAAAAGGTATGTTATATAGCTGAAGAAAATGAATTTGAATCTGACTCTGATGATGATGTAGAAGTTGTATTTGTTGCTATGAAATATGACTCAAAGGAAGAAGAAAAACATGTAGAAACAACATTGATCTCTAAAGTTAATAGAAATGATACATGGATCATAGACAGTGGTTGTACACATCACATGACTAGTGATGAGGAGAAATTTGATCAACTTGATGAATACAATGGAGGATCTGTGAGAATGGGTAATGATGCACCTTGTATGGTAAAAGGTAAAGGTTCACTGATGATTAATGATAAAATAAAATGTGAAAATGCTTATTGGGTAAAGGGACTGAACTATAATTGGCTAAGTGTGGCACAGTTGAACAATTTAGGCCACCAACTTGCTTTTGAGAGAAAAAAGGTAAAGATATATGATGATGGAGGAAGACTTGTTAGAACTGGTACATAATCCAAAGGTAATCTATTTTATCTTGATATTGATCAGTCTTCTTGTTTGATAATGAAAGATGAAGATGTATGGTTGTGGCATAAGAGGTTATGCCATGTGAATTTTGATAACATGATTAAAATTAGTAAAAGGAAAAGAGTTAGAGGTCTGCCTAACTTGTCAAAACTGGATCATGTTATGTGTGATGAATGTCAAAAAGGTAAGATGACTAAGTCTAGTTTCAAAAGAAAAGACTATTCAACAAAGAAGATAATTGAGTTGGTTCATATCGACCTATGTGGTCCTATGAGAACTCAGAGTTATTATGGTGATAGATACTTTATTCTTTTTGTTGATGACTATATTAGATTGATGACTATCATGTTCTTAAAAGAAAAATCTGAGGCATTCAAAATGTTCAAATGGTATAAGGAAAAAGTAGAAAAAGAGATAGGTAAACAATTGAAATGCTTAAGATTTGATAGAGGAGGTAAATCTATCTCTGGTGAATTTACTAATTTATGTAATGAGCATGATATTAAAAGATAGGTCTCAGCACCGAGGACACCTCAATAGAATGTCATTGCTAAAAGAAGGAATAGGTCAATAGTTGACTGTGCTAGGACACTAATGATGCGAAAGAATGTTGCTCAGACATACTAGAGGGAAGCTGTCAGTATAGTTTTTTATGTTCTTAACTGAGTACAACTAAAGAAGGACACCAACAAGACACCCTATGAGTTATGGTTTGGACACAAACCTATAGTAAGTTATTTCAATATTTTTGGAAGTATATATTTTAGTCTGAAAGATGAAAGAAATGGAAAATTTGACACAAAAGGTGGTGAAGGGATATTCCTAGGATATCCCACTAAAAGAAAAGCATATAAGTGTCTGAATAAAACTACTAATAAACTGATTGAAAGTACTAATATTTGGGTAGATGAGTTTGATGACAAAAATGCAAAGGAAAGCAAAAAGGAATTGGAAGACTATGGTAGATTCACTTACATTGAACAACCTGAGTATAGATAGTGATAACCGGTCTGTTGGTTTTCCCCTTTCATCTTCACTTGCAGATTTATACTTTGATGGATAACTATTAATGATATCTTGAATCTATAACCACTCCAAAGTCTACAAGGAAGAGAGCCAATTAACAAGGATCAAGGAGATCCTCCTACACTTTGAGCTAAAATGCTCAGGTGGGTGTACCCTTGATTCAATTGTCCAAAGAAATCACTAAATGTTATATATATGTACCCCTTACTAACTGATTGAAATATTTTATCATTTATATGTGTGTGTGATTGATGATGATGGATTGCCTCTAGAGAATAGACCAGTGCCTTAACTAGGGCATAGAGTCACTCAATAACATATATCAACTACAAACCCTAACTTAAACACACTTGAATTCAGAATAAGTGCTTTTCCTATTATTCCTCTCCCTCACATACCATGACATCAATTCCTTATCTAGCTATGAACTCACTGTAATTACCTCAAAGACTTTAATCCCAACTTTGCTAGGAACTCAAAGATGATCTCACAATACTCTTTATTTATCATATGTTAACCCACTTTGTGAAATTAACATATATGAGCTCAAGAACAAGACAAGAAGACATACATAAATATGAGATTGGAACCCAAGTGCATTCTCATTAAATTTTGTAGAATCAATACATTATCAAATAATAAAATACCAAAGAAACAGACCCAAAATCCAAGCTCTCTTTGCTTAGTATATTACCATCAACAACAACCAGGGACCAAAAAGAAAGTTTTGGAACCCTCTCAAAGTAAAAAATGCTATAATTTATACCACTGGGTACCTTGGAATCCTAGAACAGGATGCAACAAGCTTCAGGCAACTAGGGTTAGGGTTTTCACCCACCCAACCAACTAGAAACAGTCAAAAATTTATTACAAGGATGAAAAACCAAGCAATCTAGCTGGAACAGATCCAAAAATGATCTTTATTAATAAAAAATTCTCAGAGTACTATACTAAAGAACATGAATCTACCATGAAATTTGATGAAATCAGTCACCTACAACATTCCTCGAGCAAGAAAACCCATTCCTTTATGGTACCAATCCCTGCAAATTAGTCACTTAACCTCTGGGCCACTCTGTAGATGCACTGAGAAATCAACTCCACCAAATCTAGCCGATGAAACAATTAATTTTAGTCCTTTCTATCACTAGAAACCCTAAAAAATTCAAACTTTGGTATCAACGGTCACTTTCATGGTGCCATCAGTGTATTAACAGTCAGTGTTCAAACCTGAGTCAACTTTAAATCATGACCGTTGGATCTCTTTATGTTTCGCAAGCTCATGTTCTAGCTTTAAAATGATTGGGTGAACTGGCGACTGAAAACATTCTCTAGGTCACAGAGAACTTTCTTGATTCTCATAATATCCTCTTAACCTTAGGTTTCATTTTATGAACATGAGAAAATAGTGTTTGCCAGGTCGCTGAATAATCCTTTGACCCATGCATAGGAATCCTAGTTTACACTTGGCAAATTAGTGAATACTCATGAAAAATAGACCTCATTAGTTATCTAGTAAATTAGTGACTAAAAGCCATTCTCACATTCAATGAATGTTTCTAGGCATCACCATTTCATTTAGGTACCATGCGAACACATGTTCGCTAAATCGCTAGTCAATTTAGAATGTCACCACTTTATCGTGCAAATGAGCGATCAAGAGGAAATTTTTCAGGTAGCCAAAGGCTTATCAGGGCCACCAAACATTAGACCCACACATGGGCCCGCATTGTACACCTATCAGTAGTTAATTTTCCACTTCTTGCTCGGTCAACACTGAAACCTACCAACTGTACATTCAAACCTAATCCACATCGAGCCTGGGTACACTTAGCAACTCATCGACTAAAGAAACTCCAAATCACTAGATGTATTCACAACCATGGGTTTCATTATGAGAATAAGCGATCACACACATTCGCTAATTCACTGAAAGATTTACAAACCTGGCATTACACCTTGAGAATGCGCGAATAGAAAAGATTTTATCAGCACCGCTAAATACTTTGTCTGAACCACCAAAAGACTTTGATAACCATGGGCCCACCTACAAAATACCACATGTCATAATGTCATTTTCTATCTTTGCCAAGTCACCTTGACATAGGACCCACATGTATTTCCACATCATCACTCTTGGCAAAGCACATGGAAGAAAGATAGATCTACGAGTATCATTATACCTCAAGCATAACCTCCTCACACTTTATCTCCATGGTGATAGTGTTGGTTCTTGATTAGGATTTTATACTCAAAGATACACCAATACGCCTATGATGGATATTTAGGATTGGTCAGTTCCAAATGTGGGCAATCTATAGGCAACTAGACCAACTATAGGGATGGATATTCCCTCTTCTGCTTCTGGCTCTGTGAAACCAAGGTAGGTACACCTAATCCAATGGTTGTAACTCTAACTGATAGCTCTAACTCTTCCCCTTATTTCTTTATTGGATCTTTCAATAGATAAAAATAGTGAGAGAATACTAAACAAGAACCTATTGTTCATTGATCCTCCATCACTGGGTAGGACAATACATAAATGTAAATGAAAGTAAATACTGGTAATGATTTAATAATTTTTCTAGATTACAAGATTTCAATCATTCCATACAAAATGAAGATTGGAGAATATAGGCTAGTGCCCTATCCATTGGGAAAAACCTCAGGAAACAAGACGAATACAAAGATGCCTATAAAAGAGATGGTCTCTGAGCATAAACACAATTATCCCAAATCCTTCCTACTTATAAGAATCCTTCATATGAACTTCATGAACACATATTCCACTTTGAGTAGTATTTAATCTAACCCTCAGTTGGAACTCAAAGCATCAAAAGATTTGGAACTTGTATTAAGTATAACCTTTCACCATTTGCATACAAAATACCTTGAATATAAAGCTTGCAAAATGATGGCAGCAACCTGTACTTCTTCTCTATTATCTTAATAGAATGATACAAAATTTACAATCCTTGACTGAAGGTTAAGGTTTCAGAATTTCTTTCCTTTTTTTACTCCTAAACACTCAATGCCCAGAATGACCTTGGGAAATCCCTTTTATAAAAGGAGATGCAATAAGCTTCCAATCATTCTAGGGTTTACAAAAATATTAACCCTAAAACTTTACAACAACTACAAAATTTACAATAAATACACTTGGTCAAGTAGGCAAGCAAATTACAGTTGAGCCGACCCTTTTTTATGTCTTTAATGTTGTCCTTGGCTCTCCTTCAAAAAATTTGATCTGCAATACTTGATGTCCATTCTGTAATGAATGCTCTCTTATATTTCAACCACCTCTTGTGACCCAAAATGACCACCTCGATCTACTTTATGAAACTAGTGGTGTATCAACCTTCTCTACAGTTGGTATGTACTGATATCTCCATTTATTGTACACTTCTTCATTTGGGAAGTCAAAACTGACAAACTCAGCTTTCTTGACTGACAACTACTCCCATTCACTCATAATTTGAGTGGCTTTCTGCTGAATGGTGTCAAACATTGATTTGGCATTTATCAAGATTTTAATAGTGCCATTGAAAGAAAACTTATCACTCAAAATACTAGTTATTCTTTCTGTGACAAGTCCATCTAACTCCTCCCTCCATTGATAAGCCTTTTTAAATTTTCCTTTGTCTATGAAAATAGGAGGCACCATTTCATAGTTAAAAAGCATCAACTCAGCTTTCAACATATTTGATTTTCTGATAAAACCATCCAAAAAGATGCTAAACTATACCAGCTTCTTCACAGTTTGATGCACTGGCTTTATCAGTGGGTCCGGGTCCTCCCATCCTTTAGATAACATACATAATAACTTCACACTAGGAGACCTTTAAATCCATTTTTTCAAAATTGGAGACATTTCATCCTTCTCCTTATTTAAAACCTTAAACAAAGAATTCAATTTATTAATATGACTATGTATAATGGAAGGCTTCAAGTCAATAGAAAACTCCATGATTGCACCTGTTATTTTTTCTTCATACTTTTGGTTTGCTAAAGCTATGGCCTTTATGTTCTCATCCTTTTCTTTTTCCAACTATGCCCTTATTTCCCTCAACATATTTGTTTCCTCTGTTAGCCTCTATTTTTCCCAAATAACTCTTGCATCTATGTTTGTTTCTGGGAATGGTGAAGGTGGAAACTCAATAATTGGGCTTGAAGATGAAGCCTTTATAGGTTTATCAGAAATTACCAACTGAGGAGATATATGGCTCACAGGTCCCAACAATTGCACGATCAAATTATCCCTTTGAATTAGCTCAACTTTGAGTTCATTGTAAGATTTAAGGACCATCTTAAATTTGATCCTAAGTTCTTCTTTCTCCTTTGCCTCCTTTTCTGCCACAGTGACATTAAATTTAGCAGTTTCAAAAATTAAACTTGATGCTTCCACAGTTGATGTTTCCCATACTCTCTATACCATCAAACTCCCTGCATAGCCTTCAGAGAAATCTTTCCTTTTTTCTTTAGCTTCCCTTTGGTTTAAGGACCACATCACCAAGGCAACATGATCCTCAGAGAAAGGAATCCCCCTTCCAGCTTTTTTTGCTTGTTCTATTGTAGCAAGAGTCTTTACCTTTCTTTTTCTGACTTGATCGAAGACAATTGCATCAACAATGTCCCATTCTGGTAGAATCAATATCCTTGCTATATGAATCATCACCCTCCCTTCTTCTAGAGTAATTTTCTCAAATTGTTTGGCCATTTGTGCCTTGGTTTCCTCCTCTATTTCTTTCATATCCTTATCAGGAGATTCTTCCTTCTTCTTTTCACAAATCTCTTTGAATTGATTAATTTTCATCCTCCACAAGAATTGTCAGAAGGCCCTAGTCCTAACAAATTCATCATCAGAAAGGAAAGAGTCACTTGCCCACTTTAGAATAGGGTCCAATTTTTTACCCTCAAATTCTTCAACTGTAAGATCCATGGCCACCTCTCTGGGTGCCTTAGGCATTCCCTCTTGCAAATCATTATTGGAAACAAAGATGTTTCCCTCATTTCTCAATTGCACAAGTTGCTCTACTATCCCATGTTCATCTAATTGGATAGGGGATTGAGAGGGGGAGTAAGTTATATCTTCTGGCCTCTCTTCTTCTTGCCTTTGTCTTTTTGGGGAAGGTCCCTACAACGGTGGATCATCAATTGTCCTTTTTCCTTTTGAAGTGGAAGGGATATCTTCACTTCTTTTTTGTGTGGGTAAGAGAACAGTATATCCACTCTGATTTTGCATTGTATATGCTATTTTTGGAGTTAATTTCATATATTTGGGCTGACCTAGGATTTTCTTAGCCCTTTCTGGATCTGTCTTGCTTACAGATGCCCTCTTTTCATTCACAGCATGCATGATTCCTTCAAAATGTTCCATGAGGGCATCAATCTTCCTAGCCCATGGTTCAAACCCTTTCAATGGGTCATAAGAAGCATCAAAATTCTTTATAAAATCTATAGACTTACTATAGATAATCCATTTTTCCTTTTTCACCTCTTGAGCTTGGAGATGAAGCTCATTTCTAATTATATCCTCTTGAAAATTGAACTGATGCTCAATAAGAGCACACCTCACTTATCTTTAAAAACACCTAAGAGGAAACCCTATGTGTCTACACACCTTACAATTTCTTTTGACATCCTATAAGGTTGCAAAACCTTATGTAAGTGTACCCATCCTCCCTTTGTAATTACATATTGATGTGCTAGAGCTACATCAGGAAAGAATGTTCCTCTACCCTTACTAGTGAGTGTGGTTTCTTGTAAATTACCAATCTACCTTAGGATCTTAGCATAACCTAACTTCAATGGAACCTAGTAGGGAAGGATATATGGTGCCACCTTGCAGCCATATACTCTAAAAACTATAGAAATAGGGTATAGAATTATGTCACCAAAATTGTGGACAATGGTAATGTCCTGACAATATTCCTTTGGCCTTATCAACCTTAGTAACTCTCTTAGGATCCTTGGATTATCAAAAAATAAAAGAGACCTAAGCCTTGATGCAAAATCTCTATCAAAGGCAATGTAACTAGCATCAATTATGTCCCATGATAGGGTTGTAGTCCATAATTGCACTGGGAGGGTCTCTCCATATCTTTCTTTCTCAATGTTCACCATTATGCTGAAAAAATTCTCACCTTTATAAAAAAACATATTCATAAGCATTGAGTACCACCCAAATGGTCTAAAAACCTTCATGTTCTTGATTCCCATTAATCCTTCATGAATCAAATCAGCTAAGTGGGATGCAAAATCAAAAATTAGCACCAATTGGGGGTGTAGTGATTGTACCATCATGAACATGTATGGTATGGGCATATGAGTTGCCACATCATGTCCTAAAACTAAGGTCAAAGACGTATAAACCTCTTGAGCTTGTTTGCTAAACAAATCTAACTTGAACAGCTTTGGTGTGCTTGCACTGATAATACACATGGATCCAATTTGATCCAAAAACTACTTCAATGGTCCAGACCTCAAAAACTCTCTTTGTGCTTCATAAATATTTGTAAACTCCTTGAATTCTATTTTCTCTAATCCCACAAATGGGTCATTTAGTGAAAAAATATCCCTAATTTCATCCTCAGTGATGCTAATTAGGTTTCTCCTATTTATATCCTTGACACATCTTGTCACAGGATCATAGCACTTGGAAACTTGTATCAATAGCTTAGCATCCATGAAAACACCAGGGCACACCAACCTTCTGATGTCAAATTGCCATACATTACTCAAGGGAGCACAATCATTTCTCTATGAAAAGGCCGATTTGAATAAAGCAAGACTACTATCCTTGTCACCTACCTTGTTATCTCTCATCCAATTCCCTCTGTCATAGAGTGCCTCTGCAACTGAATCTCTAGGGTGTCTTGGAGTAAGCTCTTTAACCCTTTGTGCCCCATTATTAGAATGTGGAAGCAACTATATTAAATCCTCAAAAATCCCTTTTTTACCATACTCTGTTTGACTAGACAAATTCCTCTTAGGTGGCATTTCGAAACTAGGTTTTCTTACTAAAGATATGAATTATGAAGAAAACCCTAAACCCTATCAATTGATAATAGAAAGCTTTCTCACAACACCTTCACAAAGACTTAAACATTTTTTTGAAATCGAAAGAGACCTACGAAGCACCTGAGAAATACTTTGCTTGAAAATGTTGCTTGCAGAAAATTTATCACCAAAGAAACTTGTGAGAGTAGTGAAGGGAAAAAATGACTAAATTTCGATATATAACTTCACCAACTGATTGCAATTTATCTGCACATAGCATATTAACTTCACCATTATTGAAATTTGGTAGCCTTGACATTCATAGGATGTGAGAAATAGCACAGAACAAAATTCAAATTCTAGTCGTTGATATATTTTTATTTTGGTGCATCAGACAGTTGAGAAACTTGACAGTAGAACCCTTCAATACTTTTCCCTAGGTTAATTCTCGACCAATGAGAACATTTTGAAATTTTCCATGTGAAGAATTTAAACCACTTAACCTTACCCTACTTAGAGTGGATAGGTGTCAGCTTGTCACGAAAGTGCTAGCCCAAAACTATTAGAAAAACCATCTCAAGATATAATGACAACTGTTGATGTATTTTGATTGGACGATTGTCTCCCTTTATCAAAACTTTGGCCCCATTGATGCCTTAAAAAACTTTCGGTGAATGAGAAAATGCCAAATCAAAACATGTCAGCAAACCAAAAACCCCACATCACTCTCGATGGTAGAAAATCTTGGCAACCAAGACATGTCATTGAAAACCCTGGGCAAATCAGGAAAAACCACATCACTAAAGTTCTGACGCAAAGGACCCACCAAGCAATCTTCATCTCTTTATCTAAATCAATGACTGTCACTAAACCATGATACTAAAGAACCATGCATCTTATCCCAATGGTTTAATGACAGCCATGAGATCTTGTAGCATCTTAATCATCCTAAGGAAAAAAGGCCCCACCGAAACACGTCACTTCTTTCTTCATCAAATCATATAATTGCATGTGTAAAAGCAAGGGGATACCCTTCGAAATATTTTTATCACTTTAAAACCCTATCAGCTGCCACATCATAGCTTCTAACAACCAACAAAAATTGGACAAATCATCATGACCTGGCAATGCCAGGACCCACCGAAGGCTTATTTCTATAAAAGAGATCTAATAGTTGTTGCTACTTCGTAAGATTAATGGGCGTGCATCTTGGTCAAGTTGTGTAATGAGCATCATAGATTTGATTCACCTGTTAAAGACCAGTGCTTTATAAAACAAATGGGCCCACAAGGACAAGTGGCACACTATCACCAAAGCGCTTGTCAGAAAAACTGACAACCGGGAGCCTCTCGGTGCAATGACAGCCACTCATTTAAAAAGCTTTAGTCTTCCAGAAAATTTAACCTGAAACTTAGGCTGTAAAGGATTAGTTAAAATAAAGGAAAAAATCTAGGGTAAAACCTAACCTCTCAACACAAAAAGGATAAATAAAAGGGGCAACAAAATAGCACATGCTTATTTGAGCGATTAGTAAGTCCAAAAAGGTAATGACAAATTATAACAGGACTTCAGGTTTGAAACTAGGGTTTTCCAACTATAGGATTTTCAATCATGAAACATTGCTATTAGGTTGAAACTTGAATATTTTCCAAAAATATTTCCATGGAGCTAAAAATTTTAAATAGTGATAATAGATACAACAACCATGAGATCTACCTAGTATTTATCATTCTGTAAGAGAAGCCCCTCAAGTCCCACTAACATGTCAGCCCCATCAGCAAACATGGACCAATCACAGCCTGCCACATCAACATCCTCTGACATCAGGTCCACCTGTATCACTGCTTACAAAGAGGGGACACCATTGTGCGAATAAGCAACTGAGGAGAATGTAAACCACTTCGTCGGGTTGCATGATGTTTGCCACTATCTACCAAATATTAGGAGATTATGTGACCAATAGAATTCATTGGTTCACTAGATAGAAAAGATAACCATCCAAGCAATTGGAGAATATGCAAACAAAGCACTCACGCAATCACTGAATAAAAATTCTAGCCACTAGAAAACCTAGAGAATGCATGACTAACAGTATTCGTTGGTTTTTTGAATAGAAGATGTAATGGCTTGTGGATTAGGAGAACTAGTGACTGAGGCAACAGAACATGCATTCACGAGCTCATTGAATGATAAAGGGACATGAAAATATATTGCACGATTCAGTGAATAGGAAAAAGGAAAAGACCATGTCCAGAAAGGGAAATTAAGTGGCTTGAAAAAGTAATGACAAATTAGAACAAGGCCAACACATGACTTAGGGTTTATTTCTTGCAATGGCTAATTATTTGAATTTTTGTTCAAGGTTTCAAGGGTTTAAGACATGAAAAACATTGCAGCGGCTAGAAGAAAAATGCTAAAGCCATGAAACTTTCTACAAGGTACAGACCATTTTCTAAGGATTTATGCTATGAAAAAAGAATGGGCTAATAGTGGCTCTAGTTTGGGATGTATGCCTCTTGTAGGCATGGCAAGAATCTAGAATCACTGGTAAAAGTAGACCATCCCACAAGACAAAAATTGAAAGACAAAGAGTAGCTGGACAAAACCCTAGGAACCAAGACCAAACAAAATAGGGGTAAACAACTATTTATAGTATTTATAGTATATACAGACCTAACTACTATTCATGGAAATAAAATATTTTTAATTAAAGTATCTCTTCATGAATTGTCCATGAACTGGCAATTCTTGAACTTCACCATTTAATTCCTTAACGATATATGAATCTTGGCCCCATTTTCCATGAATTAGATATGGCCCTAACCAAATTGGATCAAATTTACCATGTTTTCCTTTATCCTCTAGTCTGGCATTTCAAATTAACACCAAATCACCAGGTTCAAACCTCCTTTTAACAGCCTTCTTGTCATACAAATTCTTAAACTGTAATTGCAATCTGGCATTCCTTGAAGCTAATTCCCTTTTGGTTTCATCTAGTCTGATGAGGTCCTCAATTCTCAAATGCATTTCATCATCTATATCATCATCATACAACTGAACAAACTTGTACATTTCCAATAAATTATTCTGAGGCAATCTTGCATTTATCCCATATACTAAGTCAAAAGGTGCACAACCAATTGCCTTCTTCACAGTCACCCTATCAGCCCATAGAGCTAATCGAAACTTTGAATTCCATGCTTTCTTATTCTTGTCAAGAATCCTCTTTAGGATTTTAATCAAAATCTTATTAGTTGATTCTACCTATCCATTTCCTTGTGGATGATAAGGTGAGGAATTTGATATCTGGATTCCAAAACCTTTGCAAAATTCTTTGTATTTAGCAGACCTGAAGCACATTGCATTATCATTGACTATTCTCTTAGGGCAACCAAACCTTGTAACAATATTATTCAATAGAAAATCAATTACCACTTTACTAGTTGCATTTCTTGTAGGGATAGCCTCCACCCACTTAGTAAAGTAATCAGTTGCAACTAGTATCCAATAATTTCCTCCACTAGAGTTATTTGGTATCTCCCCTATGAAATCAATTCCCCACTTTTGGAAAGGAGCCTGGACCTCTACTAGCCTTAAAGGCATATTGCCTAAAAATTTAAGCTTACCAGAGAATCTTTGACAAGCATCACACCTCCTTACTAGTTGTTCTGCATCCTTGAAGATTGTGAGCCACCAAAAACCTACTCTCAAGATTTTATGAGCTGTATTTTTACCCATATAATGCCCACCACGAACTCCCTGATGCATTTCTTTTAACAACTTGTTAGCCTGATCTTCATCTACACATTTGAAAAGTATGCAATCTAAATCTTTTCTATATAACTTACCTCCCACAATTACATACTTGATGGCCTATAATTTCAATGTCCTCTTCTTATTGTCATCCATGTATGTTTGAAATTTCATATTTCATAAGTAATAGATGATATCTTGATACCAGATACAATCATCCATATCACAAGTATCATCAATTTCAGCTTGATTTATCTGATTTGCATCAAGATTGGATTGAGCCATCAACTTTGCTAATCCCTATCCTCTAGCCAACTTAGTGATCTGGATATCAACATTGAATTCTTGAATTTTGTTTATCCATCTGCATCTCCTCCCAGACACCTCTTGCTGTGAGAAGATATCTTTCACTGCTGCACTTGGCACAAAAGCAATCACAATTGCTCCCATCAAATAACATATAAAATCCTTCACTACCTTTATCAATACATATAATTGTTTTTCATTGATATCATACTTCAATTTAGTAGCTTGCAAAGATTTACTAAAAAATGCAATAGGTTTCTCATAACCTTCATGATTGTTCTGCAACAATACTATAGCAATGGTATGAAAAGATGCAAAGGAAAAGATGTGCATTGGGATACTATAATCAGGTGCCTTAAGCATAGGTGCATCTTTAATATCTTTCTTGATATTCTTGAAAGCTTCATTAGGCTCACCTTCCCAATTGATAACAGATCCTTTCTTCAACATCTTAGATATAGGTCTAGTAACCTTAGCAAATTTTGTCACAAATCTTCTCAAGAAATTTACCTGACCAAAGAAAGACTGAATTCCTTTAACATTCTTTGGTCTCTAAATCTTATCAATGGCTACCACTCTTTTAGGATCAATTCTAACTCCTTTCTTCCCAACTAGGTGGCCAAGAAAATTACCCTCAGTGACACCAAAAGTACATTTCCTTGGATTTAATGAAATGCCATATTCCAAAGCTCTCACAAATATTTTTTCTAGATGAATACAATGATCTTATTCTTTCTTGGAATAGGCAGTCAAATCATCTTGATAAACAATAAGGAAATCATTTATAAAATTTGAAAAGGCAACATTCATTGCCCTCTGAAAAGTTGCACCAGCATTTGTGAGACCAAAAGGCATTCTCACATAAACATATGTCCCCCAAGGTGTAGTGAAAGTTGTCTTAAACTATTCTGATTCTTTTACAATTACCTGATTGTAACCAGAGAAACCATCCATCATAGACATCAATTCTGATCTGCTTACTCTCTACAACATAGCTTCCATATTGGGTAGAGAGTAGTTATCCTTTAATGAGCTGGTATTTAAATTTTTGAAGTCCACACAAAGCCTGATGTCACCATTCTTCTTCCTAACAAGCACAAGATTTGACACCCAAGAAGAGTGTCTGATAGGCTTGATAATTCTAGCATCTCTTAGCTTCATCAATTCTTCTTGCATCTTGGGTGCCAAAGTGGGCTTAATAGGCCTTTGTTTTTGCCTGAAAGGTTTTGCATCTTCCTTCAAAGGGATAATATACTGAAACAAATCCTCTCTATAAACCTTCAAGTCATCATATGACCATGCAAAAACATGAATTTCCTCAACAATTCAATCAGAGACTTTCTTATCTTATGAGGTAAATCCTTACCAATGTACATCTTCTTAGGTGTTTCTTGAGTCCCAAGGTTTATCTCCTCCACTTCCATGTGACCTTTCTTTTTAACATCCTTCTGAACTCTGTCCTGGTTGTCAAATATAGTTTCTAGGACAACAAGCCCCCTAGGAACCTTGTTAGTTTTTAGCTGAATGACCTTACTACCAAGGACAACCTCCTTTCCTTCTACAATCTCAACTAAGGCTAAACCATCTAATTCCTGACCATGATACTGATCTCCACAACTCATAAATTTAAAAATATCCTAGTCATCCTCAAAGACTTGCCAATTCTCAACATTGTTTGGTACACTAGGCCCAATCTGATGCAGGAGCATCCTGGGTGTAAGAGCAATCTTGCATCACCCAAAAATATTTCTGTTTTTTTTTTTAATATTCAATAAGGGTTTTTTTGTGCAGAGCTGCTATTTATGGAAAGTTACTATTTTTTGGTAATTTTCATATGTGCTCAGAATGATCTTATTTCTTTTTTGGAGGTTCATTTTGGTCATATAAGTCTGCCAGTAAAGTTTCATTGCCAGATCAAGTGTATATTGGAAGATATTGAAGATTTTTGGTATTGGCAGCAGGGTACAGAAACTTCGAACTCAGTTTTGAAGGCTTTAGAGGCCCCGGATGAGGTCGAATTTTGGGCTGAATGAAGCTTGCTTAGTTCAAGCATTGTAGAGCTCCTTGCGCCCTTTCCGAAATGGGGTTACAATAGTCAATCGGGTCAACTGGTGATGACTTATGGTCTTCGGAAGTTGGGTCACCTGAAATGGTGGAAAATGATTTTTTTTCAAAATTTTTGTTCGGGTTTCAAAATTTATTTTGAGCTGACTATGATGTAATGAAATGTAAAATAAAAATAATTCTAAGTTTGGTCGGCCTTATTGGCTAAAATTCTGGAACCTTCCCAGGCGGTGGAAAATTGCCTATATAAGGAAGGCTGTATTATTGTCTTAGGCAGTTCAGAATAGTTCTGGGTAGTAGATCTGGGTATTGATTCGAGGCTTTGTCCTACAGAATATTGTAAGGGAATGCCCATGTGGCTTTGCATATTGTAATTCTGAAAGTTTGTAATTCCACATTTGTGGAGATAATAAGAAGCCAATTTTTTGTTCTTGCATATTGTTGTTGTTTCTCTATTTCTGTTATGTGTTTGTGGTATTAAGGGGAGCACCCTTCATCAAGTGGTATCAGAGCAGGAGTTCTTGAGTGTGTAAACAGATCACCGACTGTGAGGCAGTTTGCACCAGGACCGTGGCTAGGGTTTCAGCGCGCATCGCGAAAATGCCTCCACGAAGGGAACGTGGCGGAAGAGCTGGTGTTGTAACACCTGAGGTTAGAGAGCTGCAGAGACAAGTGCGAGCATTGCAAGAAGAGATTCGCAAAGGAATGAATCTTAATGTTGGAGACGAAAGCGAGGATGAAGCTGAAGAAGAATATCAAGAAGGAGAAGTTGAAATTGTGAACCAGGAGGAAGAAAGACTTTTTCGGGCGATTTCCAAGATTGGGAAAAGACCTAAGATTGAGGTTCCTACATTTTTTGGAAATCTTAACCGAGAGGAATTGATCGACTGGATCAATGAGTGTGAAGAATATTTTGAGTATGAAGATGTTGAGGATCCTGATAGGGTCAAATTTGTGAAGGCCAGACTGAAAGGTCATGCGAAGATATGGTGGCAAGAGATTCAGTTGGAGCGAAATAAAAGGGGAAAGGAGAACATCATGAGATGGGATCGGATGGTGGATAAATTGAAGTGACAGTTCATTCCTATTGATTATGAGCTTGACCTACTGAAGAAAATGTAGAGTTTGAAGCAAGCGGGAAGATCTGTTCAGGAGTATACAGAGGAGTTCTATCGACTTCTCATCAGAACAGGCCATGCAGAAGCTGATAAGGAGAAAGTTGCCCGATACCTTAATGGGTTAAGGCCAAGCATTCAGGAGGAGCTGAATCTAGTTCGAATGAATAGTATTGAAGAGGCATACCAGTTTGCCCTAAAAGTAGAGGAAAAGCTGAACAAGAAGTTTGAGAGCAGACAAAACGGAAGAGGTCGCGGTGGACGATCTGGTGGACGGTCATATGGTGGCAGAAATGAAGATCCGAAAAAGAAGGATGAGGCTAGTAGCAGTCAGAATCAGTGAGGAAATAATTCCAATCGCTTCCAGGATCAGAATAATAAAGATCAAAGAGGAAGAGGAAGAGGACAAGGATCTGGAAGAGGTGGCTTCCGTGGAACATGTTTTCACTGTGGAGAAGAAGGTCATAGGGCATTTGAATGTCCTCAGCGCCAAGGCAGAACAGATAGGAGAAATGAAGGCCAGGCCAGAATTGCACATGTAGATGAAGATGCCAGATCATCAAATTCTGAAGATGCTGAAAGAGGAGAAACATTGATTAACAGAAGAGTCCTATTGAGTGGTGAGAATGAACCTGAGCAAAGGAGGAGCTTATTTCGCACCAGGTGCAAGTGTGAAGGTAAATGTTGTGATGTGATTATCGATAGTGGAAGCACTGACAATTTGGTGTCAGAAGAGATGGTGACAAAGTTGAAGCTCAAGAGACAGAAACACCCACATCCATATCGGATTGCCTGGGTACAGGATGACCACAAGGTCAAGGTCAATGAACAATGCCTGGTGAAGTTCAAGATTGGCAGATACCAAGATGAGGTATTGTGTGATATCATATCTATGGATGCATGTCATATGTTGTTGGGTAGACCATGGCTGTTTGACAGATGTGCTGTACATGATGGTCGTGTGAATACCTATTCCCTGACAAAGGATGGAGTGCGACATAAGCTAAAACCATTGAAGGAGACTGAAGAAAAGGTATGTGGTAATGCAAGGATAACTTTTGTTGATGGAAGAAATTTCCTAGATGGTATGAGGCATGAGCATGTATATTTTGCTTTCATTCCAAAAGCTGGTAAAGAGGAAGTAGAAGATGTTCTTGTAGAAGTTACAGATTTGTTGAATGAGTTTCAGGATATTGTATCCGATAACGTGCCTGATGGATTACCACCAGTCAGGAAGATCAGTCATCAGATGGACTTGATCTCAGGAGTGAGTTTTCCAAATAAGGCAGCACACAGAATGACACCTGCAGAAAGTGAGGAGTTGAACAGACAAGTACATGAACTGTTACAGAAAGGATTGATCCGTGAGAGTCTAAGTCCCTGTGCTGTACCAGCAGTATTAGCACCAAAGAAGAATGGAGAATGGAGGATGTGTATAGATTTTAGGGCAATAAATAAGATCACAATCAAGTACAGGTTTCCATTGCCACGAATGGGTGATATTATGGACTGTTTGAGTGGAGCTGTGTATTTCTCCAAGATAGATCTGAAGAGTGGATATCATCAGATTCGGATCAGAGAAGGAGATGAATGGAAGACTACCTTCAAGACAAAGGAAGGACTGTATGAGTGGTTAGTCATGCCTTTTGGGCTAACCAATGCACCGAGCACTTTCATGCGGCTCATGAATGAGGTTTTGAAAGAATTTCTAGGTAAGTTTGTCATTGTTTACCTAGATGATATTCTGATCTTTAGTAAGAAATTGGAGGAGCATATGATGCATATTCGTATGGTATTTGAGAAGCTGAGAGAAGAGAAATTGTTGATTAATTTGAAGAAGTGTAGTTTTGTGAAGAAAGAGTTGGTGTATTTGGGGTTTGTAGTTTCAGGAGAAGGTCTAAAAATGGACCCAGAGAAGGTATAGGCTATCCTTGAATGGCCTACTCCAAGGAATGCTACTGAGGTAAGATCTTTTCATGGTCTAGCTAGCTTTTACAGAAAGTTTATCAAAAATTTTAGCAGTATTTGTGGACCCTTGACTGAAACAATAAGAGGGGATAGAAAAGAGTTTAAGTGGACTAATGGGGCAGAAAAGAGTTTTCAATTATTGAAACAAAAAGTTACAGAACAACCTGTTTTAGCACTTCCAGATTTTAATAAGGTGTTTCAAGTAGATTGTGATGCCAGTGGTACTGCAATAGGAGCTGTTATGAGCCAAGAAGGTAAACCTATTGCTTATTTCAGTGAGAAGTTGAATGATGCCAAGAGAAAATATTCTATTTATGATCAGGAATTTTATGCTATAGTTCAAACATTAAAGAAGTGGAGACACTATTTGCTTCCTAAGGAGTTTGTTTTGTATACTGATCATCAAGCTTTGCAATATTTGAATAGTCAAGGAAAGTTGAATCAAAGGCATTTGAAATGGGTTGAATTTTTGCAGAGTTATACATTTGTTTTGAAACACAGGAGTGGAAAGTCTAATAGGGTTGCAGATGCACTTAGCAGAAGGCAACTACTGCTGACAGAAATGCAGATTGAAGTGGTTGGGTTCAAGGAGCTCAAGAATTTGTATCCAGAGGATCCTGATTTTGGTGAAGCTTGGAAAGCTTGTAAAGAACCTGTTACTCTAGACAGGACGAAATGGTTGGATTTCATCATCCAGGATGATTTGCTATTTGGAGGGAGTCAGTTGTGCATTCCACGAAGTTCTATGAGGGAGAATCTCATCAAGGAGAAGCATAGTGGAGGATTGGCTGGACACTTTGGTCGTGATAAAACCCTTGCTTTGGTTGGTGAGAATTATTATTGGCCACAATTGCAGCAAGATGTGAAGAAGTTTGTACAGAGTTGCAGAGTATGTCAGATGGCGAAAGGAGTGAAGCAGAATACAGGGTTGTATCAGCCATTACCTGTACCAGAGAAGCCTTGGGAGGATATTAGCATGGACTTTATTCTTGGTTTACCGAGGACTCAGTGGGGACATGATTCAATTTTTGTGGTGGTTGATAGATTTTCAAAGATGGCACATTTCATTCCCTGCAAGAAGACTACTGATGCTGTTCATGTAGTAGAATTGTTTTTCAGAGAGGTAGTGAGACTACATGGTTTTCCAATGACCATAGTTTCAGATCGAGACACGAAGTTTGTTGGATATTTCTGGCGTACATTGTGGAAGAAGCTGAAGATAGATTTGAAGTTCAGTTCATCACATCATCCACAGACTGATGGACAGACAGAGGTAGTGAATAGAAGTTTGGAAAATTTGCTGAGATGTTTGGTTGGAGATAAGCCAACAGGATGGGATTTGATTTTACCACAGGCGGAATTTGCATACAATAATTCTGTCAACAGGAGCACTGGTAAATCACCATTCCAGATTGTATTTGGAAGTAGTCCGAGAAATGCATCTGAATTAAGGAAGATAGATAAAGGAGAAATAAGTAGTGCTGAAGCTGAGGATTTTGCAGAACACTTGAAGAACATCCATGGGGAGGTGAGGAAGCATATTACCAAGATGAACGCACAGTATAAGGCTAAGGCAGATGAGAAAAGGAGGTATAAGGAATTTCAGGTTGGTGATGAAGTCATGGTTCATTTGCGGAAGGAGCGGTTTCCAGTTGGTACATATAACAAGCTGAAAATGAAGAAGTTTGGACCATGTAGGATATTGAAGAAGCATGATTCAGGAAATACATATGAGGTAGAATTGCCTAGTGAGCTGAATATTTCACCAGTGTTTAACATTTCAGATCTGACAGAGTATCATGAAGGAGGTGTTGAAGATGAGATCACAACAGCACAGTGGAGTATTCCAGCAACTAGTTCAGACACTAAGGAGATCGAAGACATACTGGACAGTCGTGTTGGTAGAAGCATAAGGAATAGGACATATGAAGAGTATTTGGTCAAATGGAAAGGATGACCTGTAGAAGATTCATCGTGGCTAACAAAGGAGGAGGTTAACCGTCTTGGTTTTCCTCTGCACACCTGAGTCGTGACAGGGTCACTTCTCAAATTACCCCGGGTGTCTGATGCAGGAGCATCCTGGGTGTAAGAGCAATCTTGCATCACCCAAAAATATTTCTATTTTTTTTTTTTATATTCAATAAGGGTTTTTTTGTGCAGAGCTGCTATTTATGGAAAGTTACTATTTTTTTGGTAATTTTCATATGTGCTCAGAATGATCTTATATCTTTTTTGGAGGTTCATTTTGGTCATATAAGTCTGCCAGTAAAGTTTCATTGTTAGATCAAGTGTATATTGGAAGATATTGAAGATTTTCGGTATTGGCAGCAGGGTACAGAAACTTCGAACTCAATTTTGAAGGCTTTAGAGGCCCCGGATGAGGTCAAATTTTGGGCTGAATGAAGCTTGCTTGATTTAGGCGTTGTAGAGCTCCTCGCGCCCTTTCTGAAATGGGGTTACAATAGTCAATCGGGTCAACTGGTGATGACTTATGGTCTTCGGAAGTTGGGTCACCTGAAATGGCGGAAAATGATTTTTCTTCAAAATTTCTGTTCGGGTTTCAAAATTTATTTTGAGCCGACTATGATGTAATGAAATGTAAAATAAAAATAATTCTAAGTTTGGTCGGCCTTATTGGCTAAAATTCTGGAACCTTCCCAGGCTGTGGAAAATTGCCTATATAAGGAAGGCTGTATTATTGTCTTAGGTAGTTCAGAATAGTTCTGGGTAGTAGATATGGGTATTGATTCGAGGCTTTGTCCTACAAAATATTGTAAGGGAATGCCCATGTGGCTTTGCATATTGTAATTTTGAAAGTTTGTAATTCCACATTTGTGGAGATAATAAGAAGCCAATTTTCTGTTCTTGCATATTGTTGTTGTTTCTCTATTTCTGTTATGTGTTTGTGGTATTAAGGGGAGCACCCTTCATCAAGCCAATCTAAATTTCAACTTTAGAGAGGCCAACAAAAGTAATGTCACTGGGATTGATTGCTACATTGGCTAGCAAATCAGCCATCTTATTATTACTCCTGTCCTTCCACTCAGTATTGAAAGCATCAAAACATTCAATCAAATCCCACACATCATTTCTATATTTTTTTAACCTCTTGTTCTTGGAAGCATACACTGACCTGACTTGAGACACCACCAATTCAAAATCTCCTACAACCCTTAAGCACCTAATTCCATGCTTTCGTGCCAATTTCTCCGAGCAATAATGCTTCATATTCTGCTATATTATTGGTACATAATAAATTCAATGTGAAAGAGAACTTGTAGGTATTACCATCAAGGGAGATAAGCAAAATACCTACCCCTACACCATCCTTGCAGTTTGCACCATCAAAGTACATCTCCCACAAATCACCCTTCACATAATTAGTAGTCACCTCAACAGAAATAGGTGACAATATAGGCTCCTTCTCAAATATAGGAATCTCTGACCTAAATGCATTGATGTTAGTATCCACTAAGCTTGTAGTTTCATAGTTAATATTTCTTTCAATCATGTGGCATACTCTTGGCTCTCACTCAATCTTGATAAACTAATCATCAATCTTAAAAGTTGCATAGGACAAATCACATTGTAAGCTTCCACCCATGGCAGCACTCCATCTTCTAGATAATAGCATCCCATAATGAGGAGGGATGTCCACCACCAAAACACTCATTGTCAACTCTTTCTCTAGATAGGCTACCAGCCTATATGGCATTGCATTGATAGTGCCAATAACTGGTACCTCCCTCTGATCTTTTGCACAACATCTGCCTTGAACTGTATCAACTTTAAGGCCCAATTTTTCCATAATTTTAAAAGGCATAACAATATTAGAGGCACCTAAATCAATCATACAATTTCTCAATTTCATTCCATTCACAAGGACACTTAAAAAGAATGCATCAATGTTTTCAAGGCTTGCATTGATAGAACTATCCAAATATATAGGAGGAATCTGAGATTCCAATCCCTGAGCTTCTATTATTTTCAAAACTTTAGCTTGAGATTCATTGCGTGCAACATCATTATTATGAACATTATCCACCCATGCAATAGCTCTATCCTTATGTTTAGGGATCTTCAATAATTATGACAATGGAACCTTAATAGTTATTTGAGACAATACAACTAACATATCAACAAGAGCAGAAGGAGGAATCTCAATCTGCACTGCTTTAATATCCCTTTTCTTATCTGATACATTAGGTGTATTAATGACTTTCACCTTTTCATCTTTAGCCATCGTACTAACTAGTTTCTCTATTTCATTAGAAATTCTTTCAACTCCAACTCCCTTAGCTTTCCAATTTTTACCTTTTACATCTTTGAACCTTACCATGTAAACACGCCTTGATTTGTTCTCACTGGGTTCCCCAGAGTTGGTACTCTTTATAAACATTCTTGTAGCTTTCTCATTTGTATTCCTTGCTGCCATGCCTCTAGTTTTCACTTGAGAAATCATTTATGTAGTAATTCTATCCATCTCTTCCCTAGAAGGTCTTCTTAAATTAATCGGCTCAGAGGAAGGGATCATGTTACACATTTTTTCATCAATGTCTTCATTATCAGAAAATACCTCCTGATGAAAAAGTGCCTAATTGTGTCTCTTTGAGGATACATCTACGTCTTCATCAAAATTAGAATCATCTTCATATCCTAAACATGAATTTTCCATGTTACACCCAACATCATCATGGTTTTCATCTTGATCTATCTCCTCATTGCCACAATCTTGATTTGCAGCCATATATTATGCAACTACACAATACTCTACAGAATGAGGGGACTGGCATGAAACACACCAAGGTGTATCCTCTATGAAATTTATTTGCAGAGGGTTAGGGACACCTCTATCATTGTTTCCTCTAGTAGCAGGGACAATAGGCTTGCCATCCTTCCATTGGGTGTTATAGGGATAATTCTGCAATCTCTTCTATCTATTGAAATTATTGTTGAAGTAAGACCTTTCATTGGTAGGAACACTGATGTTCCTATTTGTAGGTGCCTTCAAATCCTTCAATGCATTGAGAACCTTATTCAATTTATCTTCTTCTTTTTTCTTAGTTCCAACAACCTTCTCATTTTATCTTTTGTATCTCTTGTCCCCAAACAACTTTGGATCATCTCTCTTACCACCCAATTTCCCTGATATTTTCATATTATTCTTAATATTGATAGCAATCCTGAAAGCATCTCTGAGAGTTCTTGGTTCCTTGTCTGTCAATAAATATCCCATTTTTTCCATCAAATGCATTAAAGTATGTGGTCAAACAAACATTGTCATCTAACCTCATAACTTGAAATAACTTATGCATGCCCTTTTGAAATCTCATGTTAAATTCAGCTGTAGACTCATTCTGATTTTTCCTTATGGTGTTAAACTCATTCAACATAAAACTAGCATTAGGCCTATCACCATATTTCTCTTTGAAACACCTCTCAAAAGAATCCCACGTGTCAATACATCTATCAGACAATCTCTTGAACCAGTCCCTAGCATCTTCGATCAAGGACTGAACAAATAATTTTATGACTACATCCTCATGCTCAACCTCATAGTCATTCAACACATCAATAAACAACCTAAGGTGTTCCTCACAACTAATAGCATTGTTACCAGAAAACTTAGGTATCTTATCTCTTATATCATCTAGAAAAGCATTTGGATAACTAGGTATTCCATCAAAACTAATTTGCATATAGCCATCTAATTGCATAGGTCTTCTTTGAAAACTTGAAATAGTATTCCCACTAGCATTAGCATTATTATCTACATTCCCACCCAATTTTATATTTGATTGTCTATTAGGGTCAACAATTGGTATGGTGGATGCAGTAGGAATAGGATTACTAGTAGTAGAAGTATTAAGTGGAACAATAGTAGTCATAGATGGCATACCTAATTCAGTAGAAGATGGGTGGATAGTATTTGCTGATGAAGCCTTCAAGAACCAGATCTTTCTTCTCTTCTCTACAATAGAAACCTTAATTTCAACTCTTTCCAATTCTTTAGCTAGATCCTCATCTTCCTTTCTTTACCTCTCTAACTTTGTATCCTTATTTGAAGTAGGTGGTGGAATCTTTGGTATTGTTACTGGCTCGCATGTTTGGGATTCCACCATCTTCTTCTTACCCTTTTCTGCTATGAAAATAGTAGGTCTGGTAATCTCTTGCCCATTTTTATCTTTAGGCAAAGGATCATAGCTTTGCACTTGTCTAATCATAGGGCCTTCTTCATCGAACTCATGGTCTTGCAGAAAATGTTCTTTCTCACTCCTCAAAGCTTCAAGATCTCCAAAAACATTATGCTGTAGAGTTCTAGGAGTAGAAGCAAGCATCTTGTTTCTCTCCTTCATCTCCTTAATCTTTCTAAGAAGGGAGTCCCTCTCTATTAATGCATTCACCTTTTCAGCCTCCCTTTCCTCTTGTAATCTCTTATATATGGCATCCTGCTCTTCCAACTATAATCTAAGTACATTTAGGTCATGTGGATCTATCATCATATCCTCATAGCTTGATGACACCTCTACATTAGTAGGATGATGATATGGGAAATGCACTCACCTTAGTCCCACGAGCTACCTTCTGAAATTATCTTCATCAAGATTTAAATCAACCTCAAGACCCATATCTCTGGCTTGTTCATCTTGACCTACAAGCAATGAACCTTTATCTTGAAATGTTGTCTCTGGGGTATCATAAAATTTATCTTCAAAGTAACCACCATCTGATTTAGAAACTCTATCTTGTCAACCTTTCTCACTTGAAGAAACATGTGGTGCTCTACCTCTGGTATTTCTTTTTTCTCTTATGGGAGCACTAGTAGACTCACCATTTCTTCTGATCCAACTCTTTTTCTCCTGTCTAGGCAATTGTTCCAGAGTGACCTCTAGATTTTTTCTAACAAAGGACATAGTATTCCTTCTTTTTTCCATCTTTTGTAGTCTATAACATTGGTTCTAACCCTCTTGAGTTGTCACCCACCAAAGTGGGAAATCCTTAAATTGAATACAACAAGAAAATAAGAATGCACTTTGAAAACTTTATCTCTAGACTTTCCCCAGCAGAGTCACCATTTTGTTGGTTTTCCCCTTTGATCTTCACTTGCAGATTTATACTTTGATGGATAACTATTAATGATATCTTGACTCTATCACCACTCCAAATTCTACAAGGAAGAGGACCAATTAACAAGGATCAAAGAGATCCTCCTACACTTTGAGCTAAAATGTTCAAGCAGGTGTACCCTTGATTCACTTCTCCAAAGGAATCACTAAATATTATATATATGTACCCCTTACTAACTGATTAAAAGATTTTATCATTTATATGTGTGTGTGATTGATGATGATGGACTACCTCCAAAGAATAGACAAGTGCCTTAACTAGGGCATAGAGTCACTCAATAACATATATCAACAATAAACCCTAACTTAAACATAGTTGAATTTAGAATAAGTGCTTTGCCTATTATTCCTCTCCCTCTCATACTATGACATCAAATCCTTATCTAGCTATGAACTCACTATAATTACCTCAAAGACTTTAATCCCAACTTTGTTAGGAACTCAAAGATAATCTCACAATACTCTTTGTTTACCATATGTTAACCCACTTTGTGAAATTAACATATATGAGCTCAAGAATAAGACAAGAAGACATACATAAATATGACATTGGAACCCAAGTGCATTCTCATTAAATCTTGCAGAATCAATACATTACCAAACAACAAAATCCCAAAGAAACAGACCCAAAATCTAGGTTCTCTTTGCTTAGTATAATACCATCAACAACAACTAGGGACCAAAAACAAAGTTTTGCAACCCTCTCAAAGTAAAAAAATGCTACAATTTATACCACTAGATGCCTTGGAATCCCACAATAGGATGCAACAAGATTCAGACAACTAGGGTTAGGGTTTTCACCCACCCAACCAACTAGAAATAGTCAAAAATTTATTACAAGGATGAAAAACCAAGCAATCCAGCTGGAACAGATCCAAAAATGATCTCTATTAATGAAAAATATTAGACCCACCCATTAGACCTCCAAACATTAGACCCACACATGGGCCCACATTATGCCACCTGTCAACAGTTAATTCACCGCTTCTTGCTTGGTCAACACTGACACCTACCAACTGTACATTTGAACCTAATGTTAGAAAATAAAGATCCCCAAGATAACTGAGAGGGAGGGTGAATCATTTATTTGTTAATTTAACCATTCAACTACTTTAAACAATATAATTAATGTACTAATCAACCATAGAAAGATAGCCATACACAATTGCACAATAACACAATATATGTTGACTAGGGAACCTCTTCAAAAGAGTAAACCCCGGTGGGAATGATGCCCACAAAATGATGCACTAACATGAAAGTTCCTTGTTAGAGGATGGACCCTGTTAGGAGTCTTATGAAATACATTCAATACATATAAATCCCTGTTAGGATATTTTGAATCCTTGTTAAAAGATTCTAACCCAGTTAAGAATTTATGGAAGACAAAAGGACCCACTACCCAAATAGCTTCAAGGCAAGATCTTTGAACCCACTATGAAAAAGATCTTAGAATTATTCAATAGAATAATATGAAATATATTACCTCCTTCACACTATGCCAAAACCACACTCTCTGCTACACAAGATCACAATTCTAGATCTCTGTACTCACAAGTCTTCCTTCATCATTGAATTAGCTCTTTTCTTCACTTCATGCAGATATTCACATCTCAACCTTCACAATACATATTGAAACAAGGAAAACATTCCTTCTTATATACCAAACTCAAATAATTACAAATGAGTCAGTCCTTAATTACAAAATAATAATTTCTACACGCTACACACAAAATTCACATAAAACTATTGGGTTCCAAATACTGTAACTTTCTCCAAACATATCTTCAAAGTTTGTGCTATGAACCACATCATCATTAATGAGTCTCCAACATCCATTTAACTACACAAAATTAGATTCCATCCCATCTAAGAGATATCCTCCGATTTCTAAAAATCACTTCACAGAAACACTGTCTAAACACTGCTTTCACCAAAGTGCTCATAACTCTCATGAATGAATGAATGAATTTTTGTGGTATTAACCATAGGCTAATGAAACTCCAAAGAAAATTCCATCAACCATGCAAAATAAAATCTACAATATAATATATGTGCAAAACAAAACTATACCTACTTTCCTGCTAATATCCAGAATATCACTATGTTGACATCAATGACAATCCAAGTCATGAATGCAACAACAACTACTACAGAATGATTTCCAAAATACTTTTCATTCATTCCTAACAATCTCTCCCATTGGCATTGATGGAAACATAGATGAAAAACATCCAATGTTCCAAAAATCCAATACTGCAACATCACTGTAAAATATCAAATTAAATCTTTCTTCATTTTCCTATTCAGCTCTCTTATACAATCCATAATGTTTTTCATGCATATCTCTCCCCCATTGACATCAATGATAGAAATTCCATCACTAAGTCAACAACAACTTAATGTCAAAAGACACTTTTTAGAAAAATATAATAACAAGAGTCCTCATGACTCAGCTCATAAACTCCCCCATAGAGGAAGTTCCAACATCCAATCCAGAAGACAGATAGGGCTCATATACCACTGGATGGATGCAATCATCTGCATCAATTCTCAAAAATAGGTTGGGGCATAACCCCAAGCATACCTCTCAGATACACAAATGTATCCTTAGGTAAAGGTTTTGTAAATATATCTGCTATCTATTCCTTTGTGCTTATGTACTCCAATCTTACTTCTTTTTCTACAACTTTCTCTCTTACAACATGATACTTGATCTCAATATGTTTAGTCTTAGAATGTAAAATAGGATTTTTAGACATACTCACTGTACTGGTGTTATCACAATGTATAAGAATAAGCTCATCAAACTTTATTCCAATATCTTTCAACATCTACTTCATCCAAATAATCTGATTACAATTGTTTGCTGCTGCAACATATTCTACTTTTGCTATACTTTGTGAAGTACAATTCTAGTTCTTACTTAACCAAGAGACCAATTTTCCTCCAAGAAAAAAGGCTCCACCACTGGTGCTTTTATTTTCATCAATGCTACCTCCCCAATCTACATCAGTATAGGCACATAAATTAAAATCATCAGAATTCTCATACCATAATCCATAATCCATTGTTCCTTTCAAATATCTTAGTATCCTCTTTACTACTACATAATGTGATTCTCTAGGTTCTTCTTGAAATCTTGCTACAATCCCAATTGGATGTGCTATATCAGGTCTTGTATGTGTCAAGTACTGTAATCCTCCAATCATAGTTCTGTATTTTTTCTACTCAACTGCTAATGTCTCATCTTTGCTAGATAACTTATGTCCAGTTACCATAGGTGTTCCAACAAGTTTAGAATCTTCCATTCCAAATATTTTCAATAAGTCATTCAAATACTTAGTTTGACTTACAAATATACCTTCCTTGCTTTGTGTTATTTGTAATCCCAAAAAATATTTCATTTCTCCAATCATTCTCATCTCAAATTCAGTCTTCATTTCATCTGCAAATTTGTCACTAGCTTCATCTTCTCCTCCAAAGATAATATAATCAACAAATATAACTATAACCAAAAAACCATTCTCAATTTCTTTTGTGTATAAGTTACTATCTGTTATTCCTTTTATAAATCCCAATTTCAATAAATACTTATCCAATCTTGCATACCAGGTTGTAGGTGCTTGTTTTAATCCATATAAAGCTTTCTTTAACTTACATACCATATCTCCTTCTTGTGTCAAAGGAAAACCTTCAGGCTGCTCAATATATAATTTTTCTTCCAATTCACCATTAAAAAATGTTAACTTCACATTTATCTGATACGCTTTGAATTTCTTGTAAGTTGCATATGCTAGAAACATTATCACTACTTCAAGTCTGGCCACAGGTGCAAAAGTTTCTTCATAGTCAATTCCTTCTTGTTGTGAATATCCTTTACATACCAATCTTGCTTTGTTTCTTATCACTTCTCCTTGTTCATTCATCTTGTTTCTGAATAGCCACTTTGTTCCAATCACATTCTTGTCTTCAGGTCTAGGGACCAATTCCCATGTCTTGTTTTTCTCAATCTACTCCAGTTCTTCTTTCATAGCATTAATCCAATGTTCATCTTCACAAGCTTCATTAGTAGTCTTAGGTTCAATTTGAGAAATCAAACATAAATGTACCTTATTTCAAGTAAAAAATCCTATGTCTAAACTTCCAATAACTTTCTCAATAGGGTGATGTCTTAAAATATACCTATTAGGTGTCATAGTTATTGATCTTGTTCCAATTGTAGACTCTTCTCTTCTTTCTTCTTTGTTTTCTTCTCTATTTTCTTCTCTATTTTCTTCTTTGTTTTCTTCAGTATGACTTTCATTCAACAAATCACTATTAGTTTCAAAAAATAATTGTGAATTTTCAATGTTAGGCTAAGGTTGTGCTTCTCCATCAGATTCATTCTCAATTTTTCTTTTCATGATCTTAAATTTATCAAATGCTTCAGATTTTTCTTTCAAAAATGCAATCCACATCATCCTTGTAAAATCATCAACAAGAATCATAAAATACCTTTCTCCATAGAATTGTCTAGTCCTAGTAGGACCACTCAAGTCTGTATGTATAATCTCTAGCTTCTCTGTCGATGTGAACTTCTTCCTAGGAATGAAATCCTTTTCTAATTTTCCATCATACATTCTTTGCAAATCATGTTAGTAGGTTTCATAATTCTAGGTAAATCTCTTACCACAAGTGTAGTGCTCACCTTGATAATATTATCAAAGTTTATATGACAAAACCTTTTATGCCATAACCAAGTGTCATCAATCTTAGTTATCAAACATGTCATCTCAGTAGGATTCAACTGAAATACATTACCTCTGGTTCTGGATCTTTTTCCAATCAGATTTCCATCTCTATCTTTTATCACACAAGTTTTCTCAGCAAACCAAACTTGGTAACCCTTATCAACCAATTGTCCAACACTTAGTAGATTATATCTCAATCCATCAACAAAGTAAACATCATCAGTGTTAGTCTTTCCATCAAGAGTAATAGATCCTATACCCTTAATCAAACAAGGTGCATTATTACCAACCCTAACAATTCCTCCATTATAATTATCTAACTTAACAAACTTTCTTTTATCTCCAGTCATATGATGTGAACAACCACTATCTATAATCCAATCAGATTTCTTTTCAACTTGAGAAACTAATGCTTTTTCTTCCCTTTCATCAGATTCAAAACTTTCTTCTTTAATTGCTACAAATCCTATTTCCTCAAAGTTATCATTATCACTGTCACTTAAATGTCTTTCAATTCCTGCTTCAAGATCTTCATCATTTGCATAATAACATTCTTTAGATCTCCTAGGTTTAAAGTTGCTTCTATACTTCTTAACTCTTTTAGGAAATTTAGATGCAAAATGACCATATTCTTGACAAGTCCAACATTTAAAGATTTTCTTACCATCTGGTTCTCTTTTTACAAGTAATGTAATACCTTCTTCAATCTTCTTATCTTCCTCAGATTTAGATCTGCTACTACTGGCATAATCTCCATTCACACTAGTACTTCTTGTAGGTCTAATGTTAAGAGCACTAAATGTTGTCTCCATTCTAGGTAGCTCTCCTGATAATCTCAAATTCATCTCTGTTGTTTGTAATCTTCCAAGAAGAGTCTCTCTTGAAAAGTTTGATCTATAAGGTATCACTTGTTCAATCACCTGTGTTGTCTGCTTGAATACTGGTGTCAAAGTTCTTAGAATTTTCCATATCACTTCATTCTCTATCTTATCACCTCCACAAGACTTTATTCCTATTACAATCTCAGACATCCTACCAATATAGCTTCTAACAGATTCATCTTCCATCATTCTGATATCTTGAAATGCACAAATCCAATTATGTAATCTAGCCTTCTTTTCATGTTCATCACCTTCAAAAGTAGAATGTAAAGCTTTCCAAATTGCATGAGATGTTTTCAAACATCTTACCTGACTATATTCATTCTCCGATAGTGCTGAAAAAAGTGCTTCTCTTGCAAGTATGTTACACATGATAGATCTAGTTCATCTTTAGTTCCTAGCTCTAGATTGTCTTCCTCAATGATAGTCTTCATCTTTTCTTTCCAGCTATCAAAATTTACTCCATAAAACTTAGGGCTTTCTTTTCTGAAATTCACCATGGATCTCCTTAAGTTGTTAAACTTTTCTTTCAAGGACCTGCTGCTTTGATACCAATTGTTAGAAAGTAAAGATCCCCAAGATAACTGAGAGGGGGAGGGAGGGTGAATTATTTATCTGATAATTTAATCATTCAACTACTTTAAACAATATAATTAATGTACTAATCAACCATCGAAAGATAACCATACACAATTGCACAATAACACAAGATATGTTGACTAGGGAACCTCTTCAAAAGAGTAAACCCCAGTGGGAATGATGCCCAAAAAATGATGCACTAATATGAAAGTCCCTTGTTAGAGGATGGATTATGTTAGGAGTCTTATGAAATACATTCAGTACATATAAATCTCTGTTAGGAGATTTTGAATCCCTGTTAAAAGATTCTGACCCAGTTAAGAGTTTATGGAAGACAGAAGGACCCACTGCCCAAATAGCTTCAAGGAAAGATCTCTGAACCCACTATCCAAAAGATCTTAGAATTATTCAATAGAATAATATGAAATATATTACCTTCTTCACACTATGCCAAAACTACACTCTCTGCTACACAAGATCACAATTCCAGATCTCTGTACTCACAAGTCTTCCTTCATCACTAAATTAGCTCTTTTCTTCACTTCATGCATATATTCATATCTAAACCTTCACAATATATATTTCAACAGGGAAAAAATTCCTTCTTATATACCAAACTCAAATAATTACAAATAAGTTGGTCCTCAACTACAAAATAATAATTTCTACATGCTACACACAATATTCACATAAAACTGTTAGCTTCCAGATACTGTAACTTTCTCCAAACATATCTTCAAAGTTTGTGCTATGAACCACATCATCATTAATGAGTCTCCAACATCCATTTAACTAGGAAAAATCAGATTCCATCCCATCTAAGAGATATCCTCTGATTTCTAAAAATCACTTCACAGAAACACTGTCTAAAGTGCTCATAACTCTCATGAATGAATGAATTTCTTTTTACATTGTTAACCATAGGTTAATAACACACCAAAGAACATACCATCAACTATGAAAAATCTAATCTGCAATACAACATATGTGCAGAACAAAACTGTACCTACTTTCTTGCTGATATCCAGAATATCACTGTGTTGACATCAATGACAATCCAAGTCATGAATGAAACAACAACTGCTACAGAATAATTTGGATTCATTCCTAACACCTAATCCACATCAGACCCAGGTACACTTAGTGACTCAGTGACTGAAGAAACTCCAAATCACTAGATGTATTCTTAACCACAAGTTTCATTATGAGAATAAACGAACACACACATTTGCTAATTCGCTAAAAGTTTTACAAACCTCAGGTTACACCTTGAGAATGCACAAATAGAAAATATTTTATTAGCACTACTAAATTCTTTGTCTAAACCACCAAAAGAGTTTGATAACCCTGTGCCCACCTACAAACTGCTACATGTCATAATGTCATTTTCTATCTTCACTGAGTCACCCTAACACAAGACCCCCATGTATTTCCACATCATCTCACCTGGCCCAATAAACAACCTCCAAATCATCCCTATCTGACACTGGGACCACCACCAAAGCACATGAAAGAAAGATAGATCTACAACTATTGTTATACCACATCAACATCCTCTAACATTGGGTCCACCTGTATCATTTCTTACAAAGAGGGGCCACCATTGCGTGAATAAGCGACTGAGGAGAAAGTAAACTGCTTCGCTGGGTCACATGATGTTTTCTAGTATTAGCCAAAGATTAGGAGATTACATGACCAATAGAATTCACCAGTTCACCGGATAGAAAAGATAACCATCAAACCAATCAGAGAATACGTGAACAAAGCACTCACGCAATTGTTGAATAAAAATGCTAGCTGCTAGAAAACCTATAGAATGTGCGACTAACAGTATTCACTGGTTTGCTGAATAGAAGATGTAACAGCTTTAGGATTAGGAGAACTAGTGACTGAGGCAACACAACATGCATTTGTGAGCTCACTAAATGATAAAGGGACATGAAAATATATTGCATGATTCAGCGAACAGGAAAAAAGAAAAGACCACGTGTAGAAAGGTAAATTATGTGGCTTGAAAAAGTAATGACAAATTAGAGCAAGGCCAAGACATGACTTAGGGTTTATTTCTTGCAACGGCTAATTATTTGAATTTTTGCTCAAGGTTTCAAGGGTTTAAGACATGAAAAACATTGTAGTGGCCAGAAGAAAAATGTTAAAGCCATGAAACTTTCTATATGGTACAGACCATTTTCTAAGGACTTATGCTATGACAAGAAAATGGGCTAACATGATGAACAGGAAAACCCTACTGAGGAACTAGAAAGAGAAACCAATGAGTAGGATGGTCCTACCGAGCAAGAAAATGAACCTGCCCAAGATGAATAAGAAAGAAGAGACTGAGTACTGGAAAGATTTGTCAGGAGACATCATCCCGAGACATAAATTATTGGAGATAGACAAGTAGGCATGATGACAAGAAGCAAAGAAAGACAAGGTACATGTCTACTTTGTGAATATGAACCTAAAAATATGAAATTTTCATTAGAGAATGATGAATGGATTAATGCAATGAAAGAAGAAATAGAGAAAATAGAGAAGAGCAAAACTTGGAGTTTAGTACCTTGACTTGAAGAAAAGAATGTTAATGGTACTAAATGGATTTTCAGGAACAAACTGAATGAGATTGGAGAAGTGACAAGAAATAAAGCTAGATTAGTATGCAAGGGATATGCACAGGAAGAAGGAATTGATTATGGTGAAACATTTTCACCTATGGCTAGACTAGAAGGAGTTAGAATGTTACTTGCATACGCTACACACAAGAAATTCAAGGTTTATCAAATGGATGTGAAGTTAGCATTTTTGAATGGAATACTTGAAGATGAGGTTTACATAGAACAACTAGAAGGGTTCATTGATCCAGACAATAGAGACATGGCATGTAGAATACATAAAGCTTTATATGGTTTGAAGCAAGCACTAAGAGCCTGGTATGAAAGGCTGCATACTTACTTGTTAAGTATTGGATTTGTTAGAACTAGTGAGAACAACAATTTGTATATGAAAGGAGATACTAATGATACTATTCTTATTGCTGAATATTTGTGGATGATATTATTTTTGGAGGCCAAGATCACATATGTAAAGCCTTTGTTGATGAGATGAGAAAAGAGCTTGAAATGTCTATGTTCAGAGAGATTAAATTCTTTCTAGGACTACAAGTGATTCGGCAGAGTGATGGGATATTCATCACACAATCTAAATATATATAGGAAGTCTTGAAAACATTTGGCATGGAAGATGATAAATGTGTGCAAATGCCAATGACTACTAGATGTAAATTGACTAAGGAAGATGAAACTACAGAGGTAAACCAGACACTGTACCAATCTATGATTGGTAAGTTAATGTATGTAGTTCACAGTAGACCCGATATAGCACATGTTGTGGGAATTGTAGCTAGATTTTCTGCTAACCCTAGAGAATCACACATGGTTGCTACTAAATAATCTTAACATACCTGAAAAAGATTGAAGATTATGGATTATGGTATCCTAAGGAAGGAAAATTTGAACTGAAGGTCTATACCAATGCTGATTGGGCTGGAAATGTGGATGATAGAAAAAGCACCACTGGAGGAGCATTTTTCTTTGGTGAAAGACTTGTTACATGGACAAGTAAGAAACAAGCTTGCATTTTTCAATCTACAGCTGAAGAAAAGTATGTTTTTGCTGCAACTAATTTTTTAAACATTACATATATTAAGAAATTATTGGAAGGAATGAATGAGGTAATCACTGAGCCGGTGATTATATACTGTGATAATACAAGTGCCATTAATATTTCAAAAAATCCATTGATGCACTCTAAGACAAAGCACATATCTATTAAGTATCACTACTTAAGAGAACAAGTATAGGAGAAGAAAGTAAAGTTAGAATTTGTTACATCTAAAGAACAACTTTCATATATATTTATAAAGCCTCTATCGAAGGACACATTTGAATATTTGAGGACTAGGCTAGGGATTCATCCCCTATCTACCAGTCACTAATGTGATTTGGATGTTGCATCAACCTAATCTTATTAGAAGATCATTCATGTTGATGCATCATAGTTCACACTTTGGATCATGTCTAAGGTTGTGAAAATTTTGGAGAATTAGAACAAATTGGCATATCAATATATAGAGATATAGAGACTACACCAGACAATAGAGAGTTACACGGCTAATACATAGTTGTTTGTTTATTTGTTTCTTTCATATTGTTGTCAAAGGGAGAGATACAGAATATCAAACATATGAAACAACAATATGCACCGATGAGATATCTATCTAAGGGAGAGACATTCTGACAAAGTTGAACATTGAAGATCAGTTACAGAGAACATATGATTAGTAATGCTATTGAGTAACATAGTGATTAAACATATTAAGCTAAGGGAGACCTTGTAAAACATTTGTTCATAGAGTTGTAGAATACATGTTTGGTACGTGTATGGTACATTTCATATTACTTGAGTTGCCATCAATGCCAAAAGGAGAGATTGACGAACTACAACTAATTTAGAACCTGATTGAAAAATCTATGATACAGAGATCACTGAGGAGTTGTTGATTAGATATGTAAGATGATTAAATTAGTATTATGTTGTCATTGATGTCAACTAGTTTGACAACACTTATCTTGTAAGTTACTATACCGAAACATGTGTAGAAAATGAGTGAAAGAGATGAAGTACAAATATATCTACATGAGCAAGATGTATATGATAGATGAGGATAAGGAATACATTGGGTAACTTATTGATGAGTCTATGACCTTATGATATTGACTTGATTATGTTGCATTCATCTATGATGAAGAATAGAGATGAAAGACACAAAGTAGTGTTGTCAGTTGATCAAGCATTCCAGTACACACCGACGGAGTGTAGTGTATACTGAGCACAGTGTAAACTGAGCTTGTGTTCACTGATGCATTTCTTTGTTAATCAAGCGGGGAAAATAAACTAAATGATTAGTTTAACCGATAAGGATTGATGAGCTGGAAAGTGTATGATTTCAAGGTAATAGATAAAGTTTGTTATAAAGATCGATGGCTAGCATAATTCGAAGAAGATTTGATGGATTGAATAGAAACATGTTATTGACACATCAAATGAAGAAGGTTAAAGTGGAAAAATCAATGATGATGATTATGCGGCAAAATCTGATGGAGGAGAAGAAAATGATTTACATGTCTATCTAAGACACAAAGTTTCACATCGAAACTAATGCCAGGAGAAGGTTGTTGCAAAATTATCATGTGAACAAATTTTCATGCACATCTGGTCAAACTAGTTAAGGAGAACCGAACTGTAGAGTATACCAAGCATTAGGAAGCTATTACCGAGTGACGGTCACTGAAATTATTTGAAATAGAATATATACATTAATCAAAGGATTTGACTGAGCCTAGCATTGATCTGTACATGTACAATTAAGTTGTCTTAAGGTAGATCACCTACTGTTACATTTTAACCATTGTACACAGTCAAATCTCTTAACCAAGTGGACTAGAAAAGTCTTTTTATGTATCATTCATAGAATGAACATTGTTATCCTATCAACCCCATAGTGAATGTTGGTTGGATGATAACGGTTGGTCTAAAATTGTCTACCAAGGTCACACCTAACAATGTGTTTGTAACCTTTAACAAGGTTGGGTCTTCACCGACCTCACTTCAGAAGAGTGAATAATTTTTGGGTTGCCAGTCCCAGGTGGTTTTTCCCTTTATAGGGTTTCCATGTTAAATCTCTTGTGTTATGTGTTGATTGTGATATTTTTTTTGTCATATTTGCATGTTACATATTTGATTTAATTGATAATCATTATATGTTATTGACTAGTAATCGGTGAAAGCACAGACATTATAGTATATTAAGTTATTGAGCATCAGTAGTTTGAGATAATTTATTTTGGATTATACATTTTGTTTTGGGACACTAGATAACTGATTCACCCCCCTCTTAGTTATTCTAATAACAACAAGAATTACAATTTCCTCTTTCCTTAATTTATTTTTCCAATAATTTTTTACATTTACTTAGAGTAGGATACATTTCCTCCTACCAAAATGAAAGGATTCTATAATGACAAGATCTCTCTTCCTTTATATATTGACATACATTCTGTTAGGCCATTTTTCTGTCATGCAAAAATCTTTTGAAAATGGCCTATTGCCTTGCAAGTTTTCCTGATGTACCCTTTGCCCTGAGTTCCTTGTGTTGTCACCAAGCTCTGGTCCAATTTGCACGTGCTGAATCATAAAATCAAAAAAGTTATTCGAATTCTAAAATCTGCTGGAAATATTGTCAAATTCTGCCATAGTGTCAAAAACTCACAGTGTTCACAAAAATCCATGATGTTTTTGATCTTTTGCTGAAAATATGTGTTGTTTTCAACCCTTTGTCTTCCAGCTTTTGTGCGCTTTTTTGTTGACGTGTCAAAAACTTTATGTGTTTTCGATCCTCTTTCTATGAAAACATTGTGTGTTTTCGACCTCACACCAGTTTCCTATTTGCCAACATTTCCTATCTGCGCAAGTGCGATCAGTGGTGGGCCTGGGTGTGCAAATGGTTTAAGGTGATTGGTTGTCACATGATTGCATATCAGAGTTTTTGGCTATGCAATCATGCGACTACTTGCCACATGGCCTTGGGGCCCATTGGCAGAAAGGTAAGGCTCATGTCTAATTGGTCCATGTGGCAGTGACTTGTCAGACTTGTCAGCAGAGCCCGGTGTTAGAGATAAAAGATCTATGGTCGGCGCATGATCACATGGAATATTCTCACCCCATCTGATCATGCACCCACCATCCGATTGGGTACCGATGGGTGTGTTCATTGTGGGCCTGCTGTCAGTGGTGGTCATGTGGCAGCTTTTGGTTGACTGTCTCATGATCGCATAGCCCATTCTTTGGCTATGCGATCATGCGATTGGTTGACACATGTCCTTGCGGCCTGGTGAGAGGTGGAAATGTGGTGATCATGATGGTGACATGTTGTGTTCCAATTGGTGCCGATGTGCCAGGTGGCTAGGGGTTTGCAGGTGGGTCCTATGGCAGGTGTGACTTAGTGGTTGTAGCAAGTAGTGGTATGGCACGTGGCATATGGCGGGACCAGGTTTAAGGAGTGGCAGTTGTTGGCAGGGCTGAGGCATTGTGTTCACGAGTTATCACATGTTCACATAACCTATTTCTAGGTTATGCACTCATGTGACCAAACGTAAATTGGAGGCCAATTTCCTATGGTGGATAAGGTTATTGACCACGTCGTAGTGTGACTAAAGTAGGAGGCTAAGTTGTTAAGCTCGAGAATGTGGAGATCGGACGGTGGGGATATAAAGTTGATTAAGGATTAAATTTTGACCATCGATTCACTGCTGGCACCAGAAAAATAACCATTAGATTTTGAATTCAAATTTGCTGAAGGGTTTGCAACGACATGAAGTACTAGAATTTATGGTTTCTTCAGTGGATTTTGATTGGTTTGGTGGCGCTAGTGGTTGCCAAGTGGTTCAGAGGCTTGTTACTTGATTACAGAGACCTTTTGTGTCATATGAAGGACTATTTTATGCTTGAGGTGTGTTTGCAGGTGGCCGATTTGATTGATTTTTAGGGCATTCTTGGTGTACTATGCTGAGCTCACAGATTTTCATGATTGTTGATCTGCTAGAGATTTTTTTTCTCCAGGTTGCTTGTATTTCCTACCCCTGTAGTAAATTTTGTGATTGTTTGAATTCTTTGGGTAGTTGAAACCCTAATCCTAGCTATCCCAAGCTTGTTGCATTCTCCTAGAGAATTCCAAGACAACTGGTGGTATAAGTGAGATTTTTTTTACTTTGTAGTGGTTTTGAATTTTGTCAGTTCCAATGAAGGGTTCTGTTCTGTAGATTTCTCCTTCTCTCTACATATAGAGTGTTCCTCTTTCTCTTGTTGGCTCAGAGAATACAATACATATTGTAACAGATTTGTCTTATGTGTGAGGATTTAGTATATTTTTACTATTACCAAACTATCTCCATTTGAATTTTGAGTCCATTAGTCATAGATTAAGGGTGTTTCATTTGTCTTCTTGTAATGCCTATGTGTTTGCAAGTGGAGTTGTCTTTGTAAAGATAACTGGTTCAGGGTTAGTGTTTATGTATATATGAGCTGAAGTGTTAAGGATATTTCATGCTTGTCTTCTAGTGGATGTTGGCTAATGTATTATCTGTTTATAGGTCTCTTCTAAGGGGAGGGTTAAAATCCTTTGAGTGGATAATAACATACTTAAATACATAGGTGGGTGCTAAGTTGATTTTTGGTCATGGTGTGTGATTGATTTCAGGCGTCAACACATTGGGTATATTATTTTCTTGTTTCATAGCTGTCCATTGCAATATTGTATTTACCTCTATGGCCCATTGGATAAGACACTGGTCTATGTGAGACTTAGGGTATCTAAGGGGTCCCTTCTATGCATTCAAATCATTTCCATCTAGTTCCACCATTTCCCTTTCTTGCTATTAGTATAGGTTTCTAGCTTTCAGTCTCATTCCATGCAAGTAGGGTTATTTCATGAGACTTTCTATCATTGGGGTATAGGATACCTATAGGAGATTGATTGCTATTCCACATTAATCTATCTGTAGGCCTTTAGTTTGTCATGAGGTATCTTGAATGTGTAGATAAGGCAATACCTGCCTGAGTGAATGTAGAGCCCAAAGAAGAAGGAGGATTTCTCTCTATCCTCATCAATTGGTTTGTTTTCCTTGTCAAGCTTGAGTGCCTAACCTATGTTTCTAGCCCAACCATTTGATTCAAGTTTGGTCCTGCAAAGAAAAGAACCAACAAAATGGCAACTCTGCTGGAGAGAGTCTAGAAAAGAGTCAGATACAAAATTAGCATTTGCAAAAATTTTCTCACCTAGTTGTGAGTGGCGGCTCTGATTTTCTATGTTTGATCAGTGTTCCTCATGATAAACAATGTGTATACCTAGTGTAGCTTTGTGCTGGTTGGAAGAAGAAATAGTGAAACATTTTCCTCTCAAGGAGGTGGTGGCTTTGCATGACAAAGTTATATGATGGAGCTTCAAGGTGAGCCTAGGATCTGCCTTGCCTTCCAGCTAAAGGTCTTCTACTGCAAGATCTTCTTAGGTATTTTTTAAGTTTTAAATGTTCCTTATAGAGCAATCAGGCACTAAAAGAAGGATAAGGTGTAAGAAGAGGTTAGCATACTTCAAGTTTTCAGTTGCAGTTTGGCAAAATTATGTGGAAGTATTGCATTAAGTTTAATGGATAAGTTAAATAAGGAGCTTGCATTATTAGACCAAGGCATCCTTAGGGATTGCATAAGATTAGTAAGTTTGAAGGTGGGGAGTAGAAAGGATTTATCCATATCCTTGTTCTATGATAGATTTTGTGAAGTATATAATCAGCTTCCTGAGGATGTTGAGTTTCTTGAATTTGACTTCATTGGTTTATTCCTGGAACTTTGTTTTCCTGAGTCAACTAGTTGGTCAAATGCCTTGTGGGAAGAGTATTATGGATGTATCAGGGATTGGGTACTTGGTGATGCTAATATTGAACTTGAGGATGCACTTGGGGCTTTGCTCAGTATTGCTGATATTGAGAGTGATGAAATTTATGAAGGAGATGTGTCAGGTGTTGACACTCTTTCTTGCAGTCAGGAAAGTGATGCCTTTTCTTAGTATGGGACAAAAAGTTTATGAAATCAGTTAGATGAGGAAGAGGATTAGATGGATGAAGGTACTACTAATGATTGTATGGTAGAAGATGATGATCTTGAGGATAGTTGTTCACTTCACAGTGAACAAATTTTAGATTTATTGTCTTGTGAGTATCTTAGGTATTCAGGGGGTGATGCCTCTAAGTTCTTACATTAGGCACAAATTGATTTTGATATGGAACATGAGTCAATAGGATTTGACTTTGACATGTGTGCCTTTGATTTTTTTTCTACCCCAGCACTACTAAATGGAAACTAGGTACAGTATGATATTTCAGATGATGAAGTCATCAGTGTTTGTTCATCTTCAAGTAATGCAAGTGTCCCTGATGTGGTACTGAATACTGGTTGGGAGAGTTGTATAGATTTTGAATCCTTTTCTGATTCTGAATCTATTGCTAAGCCATGGAAGGATGGTCTCTCAGCTACTCAGGCTTCACCATCTCATGGATAGGTTGATGTTTCTCTTCCCACTTATCAACATTTTTTGGTTTTGTCAAATGCTGACATGATGTAGAGTGCTCCTATGTTTAATGATGATGTCCCATGTGATGAGTCCCCTCAGTGTTTGCATGAAGATCAATACATCTTCTCCTTGGAGGTGCAAATTTCTGGTATGAATGGATCTAGTAGTGATTGCAATGACAGTTTGATAGAGCTGGAGAGTTTTTGTTTTTAGTTGGATAGTAAGCTTCCCGAATGTGGTGGTAAATTTGAAATTGATTTATGTTGGAGCTCCTTGAACATTTCCCTTTTTGACTACAACATGCATGTGCCACAACATTTTCAGAATTGGTATGATTACCTTTCCAGCCCTTAGGAGAAATGTGCTAGTGATATTTGTTTTAAGCTTTTGAAAAGTGGATATAATTGTGTTATGTCACATGGAAGAAGAATTTTCAGTTTGTCTCTGTGGGATGGAGATGAAAACTACTTGTTTGACAAAGGCAAGTATTGATTATAATGTTGGGGCCTTGAGGCTAGTTGTAAATACTGTAGATCTTTGTATAGTCTTTCCCTTATTTGCTGTGTGTTTCCTTTCCTTATTCGGTTGCCACTTTTTGGGTTCCCTTTTTTTTCTAGTGGTTGGCCTACTCTCTCAGTGATTCTGAATCCATTCCATGCTTGCAGAAGGCATGCATCTCCAACTGGAGCCACTATTAGGCCATTTTACTATCATGAAAAAATCCTTTGAAAATGTCCTATTGCCTTGCAAGTTTTCTTGATGTACCCTTTGCCCTGAGTTCCTTGTGTTGTCACCAAGCTCTGGTCCAATTTGCATGTGCTGAATCATAAAATCCAAAAGGTTATTCAAATTCTAAAGTCTACTTAAAATATTGTCAAATTCTGCCATAGTGTCAAAAACCCATAGTGTTTACAAAAATCCATGATATTTTTTATCTTTTGCCAAAAATCTATGTTGTTTTCAACCCTTTGTCTTCCAGCTTTTGTACGCTTTTCTATTGATGTGTCAGAAACTTTGTGTATTTTTTATCCTCTTCCTGCGAAAACATTGTGTGTTTTCGACCTCGCACCAGTTTCCTATTTGCTAGCATTTCCTATTTGCATAGGTGCGATCGGTGGTGGGCCTGGGTGTGCAAATTCTTTAAGGTGATTGGTTGTTGCATGATCACATGTCAGAGTTTTTGGCTATGTGATCATGCAACTACTTGCCACATGTCCTTGGGGCTTGTTGGTAGAAAGGTAAGGCTCATGTCCAATTGGTACATGTGGCGATGACTTGTCAGACTTGCAAACGGGGCCTGATGTCAGAGATAAAAGATCTATGGTCAGTGCGTGATCACATGGAATATTCTCACCCCATGCAATCATGCACCCACCATCTGATTGGGTGCTGATGGGTGTGTTTGTTGTGGGCCCGCTATTAGTGGTGGTCATGTGGCAGCTTTTAGTTGGTTGTCGCATGATCACATAGCCCATTCTTTGGCTATGCAATCATGTGATCGGTCGACATGTGTCCCTGGGGCCCAGTGATAGGTGGAAATGTGGTGATCATAGTGGTGACATGTTGTGTTTCGATTGGTGCCAATGTGCCAGGTGGCCAGGGGTTTGCAAGTGGGTCCTATGGCAGGTGTGACTCAGCAGTTGCAGTGAGTAGTGGCATGGCACATGGCGTATGGTAGGCCCAAGTTTAAGGAGTGGTGGTTGTTGGCAGGGCCGAGGCATTGTGTTCATGGGTTGTCACATGTTCGCATAACCCATTTCCAAGTTATGTGATCATGCGACCAAACATAAAATGGAGGCTAGTTTCCTATGGAAGATAAGGTTATTGACCTTGTGGTAGTGCGACTAAAGTAGGAGGTTAAGTTGTCAAGCCCAGGAATGTGGAGATCAGACGGCGGGGATATAAAGTTGATAAAGGTTTCAATTTTGACTATCGATTCACTGCTAGCACTAGAAAAATAACCATTGGATTTTGAATTCAATTTTTTTGAAGGGTTTGCAGTGATAGGAAGTGCCAAAATTTATGGTTTCTTTAGCAAATTTTGATTGGTTTGGTGGCAGCAGTGGTTGCAAGGTGGTCCAGAGGCCTGTTACTTGATTGCAGATACCTTTTATGCCATATGAAGGACAATTTTGTGCTTGAGGTGCATTTGCAGGTGGCCGATTTGATTGATTTTCATGGCATTCCTGGTGTACTATGTTGAGCTCATAGATTTTCATGATTGTTGATCTGCTAGAGATTTGTTTTCTCCAAGCTGCTTGTATTTCCTATCCCTGTAGTAAATTTTATAACTATTTGAATTGGTTGGGTAGTTGAAACCCTAACCCTAGTTGTCCCAAGCTTGTTGCATTCTCCTAGAGAATTCCAAGATAGCTGGTGGTATAAGTCAGATTTTTTTGACTTTATAGTGGTTCTGAATTTTGTCAGTTTTAGTGAAGGGTTCTGTTCTATAGATATCTCCTTCTCTCTGCATATAGAGTGTTCCTCTTTCTCCTACTCGCTCAGAGAATACAATACATATTGTAACAGATTTGTCCTATGTGTGAGGATTTAATATATTTTTACTGTTACCAAACTATCTCCATTTGAATTCTAAGTCCATTACTCATACATTAAGGGTGTTTGATTTCTCTTCTTGTATTGCCTATGTGTTTTCAAGTGGAGTTGTCTCCGCGGAGATAACTAGTTCAGGGTTAGTGTTTATGTATGTATAAGCTGAAGTGTTAAGGATATTTCATGCTTGTCTTCAAGTGGATGTTGGCTAATGTATTGTCTATTTATAGGTCTCTTCTAAGGGGAGGGTTAAAATCCTTTGAGTGGATAATAACATACTTCAATACTCAGGTGGGTGCTAAGTTGAGGTTTGGTCATGGTGTGTGATTGATGTCAGGCATCAACACATTAGGTATATTATTTTCTTGTTTCATAATTGTCCCTTGCAATATTGTATTTGACTCTATGGCCCATTGGATAAGGCACTAGTCTATGTGAGACTTAAGGTATCTTAGGGGTCCCTTCTATCCATTCAAATCATTTCCATCTAGTTCCACCCTTTCCATTTATTGTTGTTAGTATAGGTCTCTAGCTTTCAGTCTCATTCCATACAAGTAGGGCTATTGCATGAGACTTTCTATCATTGGGGTACAGGATACCTATAGGAGATTGATTGCTATTCCACATTAATCTATCTACAGGCCTTTGGTTTGTGATGAGGTGTCTTGAATGTGCAGATAAGGCAATAACCGCCTGAGTGAATGTGGAGCTCAAAGAAGAAGGAGGATTTCTCTCTATCCTCATCAATTGGTTTGTTTTCATTGTCAAGCTTGAGTGCCTAACCTATGTTTTTAGCCCAACCATTTGATTCAAGTTTGGTCTTTCAAGGAAAATAACCAACACATTCAATAATACAACTACATATCAAAAAAGGAGTTTTTTCCATTACATGATTACAACATTGTCACAACATATTTTTCTCTCACAAATACACAAAAATAGAAACTCTCCAAAGGTTTATCCAAAAGAATCTTGGCTTCAAAACCTGCAAATGAAATAGGGGAAAGCCATGGGAAGCTCACCTCCCAACCAAGGTCTCAAGGGGACCACCCCCAATCTTGGAGAACCATGGCTAAATAGGTATACACAACCAAATGCTCACAAACAACAATATGCTCAAAACAACAAATAAATCCCATCCAAGACTTCACAAATGAGTTTTCCAAACCCCTTGAAGTAGGGTGAAGGTGGACTTTTCCAAGGAGGAGAATGCAATTGCATTTACATTTTCTCAACAAGAGTATTTCATTATCTTTCAAAGGCTACATTATCAATTTTCCATATACAAGCTTTCCTTATCAACATCCTCATGGTGCAAGAATACAAATGGCTTCATGGAGCCCATACCGAATGAAATTATCCCTCTTCTCCAAGAGAAGAGACTTTCACAACAATGGAGAGCCCAACTAACCCATTCACCCAAGGCCACTTCTTCCCTTCCAAAAGGGTGAGTAATGCCTTAAACTCCCATGAAAAAATCTCCCAAAAAAAATTTAACAAAGAATGATACAAACCCCAAAAGCAATCCCATACCAAATACAAAAATGAAGAGATTCACAAAGAAACATTAAATAGAAGATCTCACATATTCTTTCTACACTACAAACAACACAATGAAATGAAATAAGAATTTTTTGATGGCAAGCACCACCAACCTTTGTCCAAAGCAAATGGCAAGAGATAGTTGAGAAGAGCTCCTTATCTCTTGTCCTTTTTCCTTTCTCCAACCTTAATTGTCTGTAAAGTTAGAGAGTGGGTGAATACCCACTAAGTCTTCCCAAGCCCACTAAAAAGACCTCTAAAATGTACTCAATATCTAGCATTAAATGAGATATGACACCAAGTCCTTGGTCTTCCCTCTTGTCCCCCTCTTAATTGTGGGTTTGGGAAGGAGTGTGGGACAAGTTAGATGCATGTGGCCACCTCCATTTTCGTCACTTTTGAAAAGTAGCAATTTTGGAGGGCCATAATGATGTTCTAGGCTTTCCCATATGTGAAAACTAGCCCCCAACGCTAGGTACCTACCTAGGGTTAGCTAATTTAGGTGAAAACTACACTCTAGGGTCACTTTTGACCCCACTAGGTACCTTTAAAGTCCAAATCCGAGTTCCAACTTGATGTGATCCCTACAAGACATCTATATGCAAGTGGGACTAATATAATATCCTATAAGATCAGGTGGTTCTTGCCTATGCCCTAATTTGACATGTCACCAACCACATGGACAATACAAGTGTCAAGTGACATGAACAACATACACATCACATTCACAATGACATGTCCTAATTAACAACATAAATTTAACTATTAACATACATTCAAATTACGTTTACAACAAGATCACACTACAATGAGGTTTCAATCCCTTATTAGATTAAACCTTGGCTTACGCAATTCACATGTGTTTAGCCCCGATTCTCTGAATACTTTCATGGTTCTCTTTCCTTCACACTAAACTCAAGCATCAGTAGTCCAAGGTAATAAAATCACATGTAAATGTACATATACAACTCAACATTAATCAATATGAAGAATTCAATTCCTAATTACAATTTCCATTCATTAATATTTAAACATAGTAATTTCATAAACCATCCAGACATATTATCCATGCTACTTCTTAACGTAGAGCATAATCCATGAAATAATCAAATCTAATCATGATCAAATCTTCTCATCAATTCCCATATCTAAGCATGTATAACCAAAATCAACCATAGGTTCTAGGTTCTAATCCACATCAAAATATAGTTTGCGTAATGTAATCATCATCATTAGACATAATATCATAAGTCTCTATCAAAATGATCCATGTAGTATATCAAAGTATCAAATCATAAGGTGTCAAAATATGAAAGTCTCAATAGTGCTATGAAGGATCGGGGTGAGGCCTCACGGTAAGACCTTCATTTTTTTTTGGAAATGTAAAATGGACACTTAGCTACCTACAACTATGGTTTGAATGTGTGACTCATCACACAACTCATTACAATAACACACCTAGTGAAACATGTCCAAAAAAAGATATTTTAAAAATACAACCAAAGCTTAATCTAAAAATTCCTAATAGTTGAATTTAAAAATATCATTTGTTATTCCTAGAATATTGTATTTCTATATAAAATATAACATATATATATACAACTTAAATGGAACCAAATACATATTAGTAATCATAAATATTCATTATATCTAACACAAAAGGACCAATACTTCAACACAAAAAAATATTTTATTGTTATAAAATTAACATATTATTATATAAAATACAACTTATATCCAAGAGAATATTCAGGACTCAAACATGGATGAGCCTGATGACTACCAGGATGACCCCTCTATCCAATCACAGAATCCCCATGAGTCATCGGATAAAAAGGACCAGACCAAAGAGGAGTATCGCAGCAACGACTCTGGCAAGGGGAAAAAAGTCTGGCTCATAACTTCAATGTGAATACTGTGAAAATGGGGATTATTAAGGAAGTTGTAAACCCAAAAGTTCTAGAGGATGAAGATGGTGGGATTCAGAAAGAGGAATTGATTGACCCGACTCTAGTCATCCTCAGTGACAAAGCCAAAGAAACAGAGCTAAACCTTCTCAATAATACCAAGAATAGTATGCTGGACTAGTTTAGGTCTATTAAATGGCTCTATCATGAACTGGGGGACCTCAAGAAAAAAATTCATGGAACTGGCAGCAACAAGGATCACAAAGTTACTAAGGGTTACCTTCAACTGGATTCTAGGGTCAACAAGATGGAGGAAAAGATCCAGAGCCTTGAGAAAACCCTCAAAGACATAGTGGAGGAGAGCTTCAATATCTTGAAGGCTTCAAATGAGCACATCAAGATTCTCATAGAAAAAATGGAAGAAAAGCTAGATGGGAAGGAAGTGTAGGTAATAAAAGAGAAAAAAGAGTGCAAGCTGAACAAAGGTCTAGGAAAGAGAACAAGGGCCATATCCAAGAAGAAAAAGGAAGAAGAAGTCTCCACTGATATCCATAAGTTGAAGGAGGATGCTAAGAAGATGGAGCTCCTTGAGACTAATGTGGTGACTATGCTCAGGAATCACTCCTGACCTTTCCTTCTAGTGTTTATTAACCTATCTCTAGTTTTTTTGCTAGTTCTATCAATTTGGTGGTAGTACTCTTGGCCCTGCCAGTGGCCTATTTCATTTTTTAGTTTTATGTTATCTTATGACTTTAAATTTTAAAGATTTATTTTAAGATGTATTGGGTTTCAAGCACCTTATAAAACCTATTTTACATAATAAAAAACTTATATCAAACACAAAGGGACCAATAGTTGAACACTAACTCTTTTTTACAATCTCACACATTTCACAAGAAAATACAAAGTACTTATTGTGTTCACCTTTTATATTTATTATAAGACAAATTGTTAATATGAAATACTCTAATTCATATGCATTGCTACCCCAATAGTTGTACACATAAGAATAGTATTTGTACACTAAGATAACAATACTTGTTTAAGTGAGCATATTATTTTTTAGCTATGATATTTTAGTTAAGACAAAAATGTATTTATTTCACTTGTTAATGAATTTATTTATGTGCTTTTACTATAACATTTATAGGTTCTCACGTGTTCAAGTATTGGTCCATTTTTATCAACATTTGGAGATTTTTTTATTAACATGTGGATAATTTAATTACACTATATAGTAGAAATATGTGGTAAGACTCAATAATATATTCACAAGTGGGTCATCGACTATTGGACACCACATGACTATTGATCCCTATCCCCTGAGCATTGCAATTAATATTGTGTATGCATATTAAATTTACACTTGTATCAATCTTTTCATTATAAAGATGACCAATAACAAAATAATATAAATTTACAAATTCTAGAATACTCTCCCAACTTTTCTTGATTTACTACATTGATAAATCACTTCTTACCAACTTGTATAATAAATCTACAATAAAATTTATAATTAAAAGTTATTATTTTATTTATTTATTTATTAAAATATATATATTTAATACATATAAAACAAGCATGCAAAGCGTCAAAGTTCCTGCCTAAGTTAAATATAATTTGTTGAAAGCTAATTTGTAAAAATGGTAACATTTAAGGTAAGCATAAACAAATTTGTAAATTAGAAAAAAAAAACAATTATGTTGTTGTACATAGGTTAATTCTATGTCTAAGTTGCTTTATAATATAGATATATGAAGTTTGAATTTCTCTTGTACATGCATGATTGTAATAAGGTTAAATTTAATTTGTTGAAAGCTAATTAGCATAAATGGTTAAATTCAAGGTAAGCATACACAAATATGTATATTAGAAGGAAACAATTATGTTGTTGCATAGGTTAATTATATCACAAATGTGACAATATGACATTAATTAACTTTAAATGTCCATGAGGCATGTATAACAAATCCCCCAAGATAGATTAGGTATAATATATATTTAGCATTAAAGTTGTTGCCAAAGTTTAGTGTAACTTGTTACAAACTGTTAGAGTAAAGTATTAATTATATTAATTAACTTTACTCCCTTCTTAAGATGTCAACTCATTTTTCTTTAGTTAAACATACATGCACTAGTTGTTTTAAATATAAACTTGCATGCATTAGTCATGTAATAGTTAAACTAATTATTACATGCACTAGGGTTTGCTTTTCAAGGCTTTTGATCTCCTTTATAAGGATGATCCATTGTACATTCAATTCATTCATCATTTGAGGATATTTTCTTCATATTTTTTAGTCAAACCATTACCCTCTTCTTGTCTCTCCTTCCTTGTAATAGGTTTTTGTATGCAGGTGATCTTCGAGTTTTGTGGACTTGTATTTTTCAAATCCTACATGGTATCAAAGCCTAATTTGCTACAGCTTATTCACATTTCAAGGTTTCAGATTAGGGCTTTTTGGGTTTTTTTTTTTGAAATTAGGGGGTCCCTAAATTTTGGTGCACTTCAAGCTCAAACCTCACCGTTGAGCTCACAATGCCTAAAAACCCCTATCTTGATACAAGGCACTTCCAATTTGGACAACTTTGCATTTTGGGGCTTTTTTTGGGTATCATAAGCTTGACACATTTCACGAGACAAAAATTATACAGATCGGCACACTTTCTGAGGCAATTTTTTTATGGATTGGCATGCCAAATGAGGTGCAAATTTTGTAGTCTGGCACACAAATCAAGATTTAAAAAAAATGGCACGCAAATCAAGACAAAAAAACTGAATAATCTGACACATATCCTGAGGTGCGCATACAATTTTGCAAAAAAATAATTTATTTTTTTTCATTTTGACCGATGAGGACCATTTGGCCATCAAACTTAAGCCAATGCATGCAATTTTAGCCCATGGTCATATGGTGACCAAGGGCCCAAAATTTTAGCCCCAAGGGGGCTTGTATGTTGTGAGGGCCATTTGGCCATCAATTTTAAGCCCGTGAAGTGCTAACATCATCGCATTTAGACACCATTTGGGCCCTCCAGTGCAATAGTTGGTATTTCACTCATAACTTGAGCATATGGTGTCAAAATTGGGAAAATGAGATATCGTAGGAAAGCTAGTTCCGAGCTCTATCCAGATTTGGAGGTTTGAATTTATTATTTTTCTTTTTTTATGCTGTTTTTTTTTGTCAAAGCTAGATATTCATTTTTGCACTCTGGAAGCTCTATATTGCGATCCGAACTCTATTTTGGGAAAGCAAAATATCATTGGAAAGCTTGTTTTGAGAGCTTTCTAGTGTTGTGAGTTATTTTCCAAGATTCTACTCCACATATTTTTTATTCAGCTTTTTGCATTTTTACACTCTGGTGGATATCTTGGATGTTATAGGTCCTAGGATCTCTTTTCTTTAGGATATGACTCTTTTTAGGTTGTTCTTTTATTTTAGCAATCTTCTCTCTTATTTGAGCAGTGTATACTTCACTTTTATAGCATTCTTTTATGCACATGCACTGAGATAAAGTGTCATTTTCTTGCATGATTGGAATCTTGAACATGTTTATGCTATTTGTACTCACACTCCATTATAAAGTGCCATGAGGGGGTTTGATGTTTTCCTTTTTTTTCCTTCTACCTTTGTCAAGTGAGTGTTCCTTCCACAACATTAGCCTTAGGGTATCCTTATTTGTGCTTGTGTTTTCTATGCACCTTCAATGTTCCCGGTTCTTCACAATGTAGTTCTTATTGGCACTCTTTTCAGTGTACCTATCACTTCTCTCTTGTTAGTAGTATAGGGGTGTTTCTACTCTTGGTTCTACTACTTCCTTGGTTTGATAGTGTGAGCTATGTATTCAATATTTGATTCTATGTACTAGGTGGTTGCAATGGCTAGGTACCTATGTATTCCAGTGAGATGAATCATTTACCATATGGACACTCTTTTCTTTCCTATTTTTTGGATGCACTCTTCCATCTTTGATTGATCGGCTCTTTAGAATTTTGATGTTTATGCCATCTATATCTTCAACTTCAGGTTTTTTTCCTTTGTTTGCCTCTTGATTTGAGTAGTGTCATTTGAGGGTGCTCATGTAGATTACAGTCTTCTCTACCTGGTCATATTTTTATGGAAGATCTTCAGATCATCAGTTTCTTCTTGACAGAGTCTGCACTTTCATGCTTCAGTGATGTTGTACATGTTCATTTGTTCCTATTTTTTGGAACATCCCTAGTCTTGGAGGCTTGTTTAGTCCTTCAGACTAGTCTTTGTCTCTTTTTGGAGTAGAGTTTTTCCCATGTGGTTTTCTCTATTTCTCTACTTTATAGAGACTCTCTTTTGTACATGGGTACCTCATCAGGCCATGTTGCCAGGACCCATTTTTATGCTTTTAGGACTGTAGTTTCCTTTGCTTTCTTCTATTTGTAGTTGCATTTTTGCTCATCTTAAGGGGGGGTGTTAGAGTAAAGTATTAATTATATTAATTAACTTTACTCCCTTCTTAAAATGTCAACTCATTTTTCTTTAGTTAAATGCAGATGCACTAGTTTTTTTAAATATAAACTTGCATGCATTAGTCATGTAATAGTTAAACTAATTATTACATGCACTAGGGTTTGCCTTTCAAGGTTTTTGATCTCCTTTATAACGATGATCCATTGTACATTCAATTCATTCATTTTTTGAGGATATTTTATTCTTCATATTTTTGAGTCAAACCCTTGCCCTCTTCTTGTCTCTCCTTCCATGTAATAGGTTTTTGTATGCAGGTGATCTTCAAGTTTTGTGAATTTGTATTGCTCAAATCCTACACAAACTTATGAGTGAAATAATGTAGAAGTTAAAGTTTTAGTTTTGGACAAAAGATAAGTTACATACTAGAAAATACTATAATCTAGCATTAATAATAATATATTGTATTCAATAAGATTACATAATAATGAAGCATGTAGAAAAATATGTTACATATATAATCTTTATATTATCCAAGTGTTACACTATAGAAGGAGCTAGTAACTATAGAGTAGCACACACTACATAGTTTTGTTAACACAATTAGCCATTTTTGATCCAGTATAAGGTATGTAAACTATGAATGTCCGCTTCTTGTCTAATTGACACATGTAGCTATTACAACTTGCATAACTTGGAACATGATATACAATGCAAACGTTTTCAGAATGAAAAATATCCATGATTTTTTTGTGTACCTAAAAATTTTTCATCTTGGATGTTAGTGAATAGAAATTGTGTATGAGGAGATATCAATTGAAAATCTATGAATGACAAAACACTTTGTAACTTATTATATTTAACTTTTCAACAGATGCATTTTTCAATCTTCATTTGTGATTCTATGTGTGATGGCATTATGGTGGTTCAGGGTGAATCGACCTTTGATTGAAAAATCATGAAGGATAAAGATGAACCTTGATTTTTCTTGGGTATAGTCTTCAAATGTTATTTCTTTCAGGCTTGGTAGCATCTCTTCAACAATGGACTTATCAATTGAGCACTACATAGTTTGTTTGCTATTAGTTATGAGAACAGTCCTGAGGTGAAGTGAGTAGACATATGTGGCTTCTTGATTGCATCTATTGCAATGAGTTGTTTTGTCTTCTAGCACTCCATAATTTTCAAATTTAAAGTTACATTGAGAACAAAAAGAATGAAATGGATTTGAAAATGCATTTTCCACATTGAGAATCCCATCAACCTGCAACATATTTTTCAATATTAATGTAGTTTGTGTTTGTATTAACTACCAATTAGGGTGCTAATTCACATAGATTTGATTACCTCAAGTGTTGTTTGTAGTAGTGAATTTAATATCTCCAGTGTTCTTTTGTCTTTCAATGTGCAGATGAATGTTGCAATGCCTATATGGAAATTTTTTTGCATGTCATTCTATCGTACAATATTTCTGAATAACATTGTAGGAATTTCACCCTTTTGTAGTTGTTGTGCTACTTCCATGGTTTGTTCTTGAAATGCAAAACTTATTTGGAGCTAGTCATTGATAATAGTTGTTATTTTTTGTAGGTTACAACCAAATATAGAATAATAATATAGCGATTACATGTGAAGTACAAAAGGGATGAGTGTTCAAGAACATTATTACTTGTACTCTGTCTTCATCAATGTTTCCATCTATTATGTCTACTACATATTGGGAGCCTGATTGTCTTCCTGCAATTACTAGTGCACTAATTGTGCCAATGTTATAGTTACTTGTTCTCATTAGTTGTTTGATTGTGGTGCTTGGTATGAATTTGTATTCCTGATAGAGCCTTGGTATAGCTTCAATTGTGCTTGATTCTTTCAACATTAAGATGCAATCACAATCTCCATGGTCATAGTTTGTTTTAAGTGCAACTTGAAATATTGATATTGAAATGGTTGTTCTTGGGACTATTTTATCTTTATATTGTTGTACAAGATTGTCTATGATATTTAAAATTATTGTCATTTTTGCTCTGAAGTCTGTCAAATCTGGGCACAAGACTTCACATGTTTTTCCTTCCTTATCCAATGTTGCTATATATACGACAAGGATATCTCCTTCAAAAGTGTTGCCTTATTTTCTTGCATTTAGTTCCTCAATGGATATGGATGTTGGGCTACCCAATTTTGACCTAGACAAAATATGACAATATTGTTTTAGTAATTTAACATATGGGCAATTCATACTAGAAGAAAAAATATACATGTTTATGTACCAATTGATCCATTCTCTATTGACTACTAGCATACAAGGATTAATAATGTTAAAGAAGGAAATTTTATTATCTTTTTTTTGTCTAGTCTTGCTTCATGTGTTCCTTTTCCAGCTCTTTTGCTTCCTTCCATTGTTTTGCTGCATAAAAAATATAGAAAGTGGTGGTATGCATCATCAAATTAGGGTTATTATTGTAGATGGGATAATTGATTGCTTGTGAATTTTTTTTGCATTATTGTAGATGTCAAGTTTAATATATTTGTCTTTGATGGTATATTTGTTAGCAATATAAGTGGTGCCATTTTTCTATGTGAGATGGACCTTTATGAATGTAGTAAGGTGGTTAGTCCAATATGCCTCTACTTTGTAAGTACATGTATTTGTACTTGAATTGATCTAGATGTGATCAATTAATGGGTTGTATACATTGCGTGTTTTTTCTATGATGTAATTCATGTTGTGGTCTTGCATATATTTTTCAAGAATGTCTTTCCTTCTATTTTTACTTGACATGTCAATATTGAAATCACCTAAAATGTATACAGTGATTATTGAATTCATGTATGTGGTTACTTGTGCAATAATGGTACAATATTCTTGAATGGGAGCATTAGGTTTTGCATAAACATTACATACATTTAGCTCATTGCTTTCAATAAAAGTTGTTATTGTGATAGCTTCAATATTTGTTGTTTTATGTTGTTTTATTTTTGTGATGTCTAGGTTCTTTTTTGTCAAAGTCATTATACCATGTATGTTATGAGCATGGAATTTGTTGAAATGTTGAAATAGAACATGTGTTTCAGGTGGGTGCATGTTTACCTCTTGGAAGTACAAGATGTCAGATGACATTAAATCATAGTCATTAATAATGTCATCAATGTGAGCATTCAAGCTACGTGTGTTTAAGGTACATAACAGTGTAGTTGATGTGTTATGACAACACGTATTATTTCTCTCCAATTTCCATTTTGCATTTGATTCAAGGCAACACATTTCAAGGTGTACTTTTTATTTTATTTTAAAAAAATTTACAAATAGAGATTTTAACAAAAATAATGAGTTGATTGATTTAGTTCATGAGAGCGATGTGTATGTTAATCCATGTTGTCTTATTCCCATAGGATCAAATTCCATAGCTTGCATTGTGAGTCCTTGGGACCGATGAATGGTTCTTGCACATGCTATTTGTAGTGGAAATTGTTTTCTAATTATATTTTTTTGTTTGAAAACAATTTTGGAATAGGTCGGCTAATGCAAAGTATGGGTACCCAGTCATTGTCAATTTTTTTATTATAGCATTTCACAAATTTTTTTATGTTGTTGTTGTCCAATTGTTGTATCACTAAATTTGATCAACACTATATCAAAATCATTATATTTTGTATATGCTTTAAATATTCCATCTGATCCATTCACGAGACCGTCTTTTGTGTTCTAGTTGCCTGTATATAGTTCTCCAAGAATATTTATTTTTAGTTATATTTGAAGTCAAAGAGAAATTGCATTGTAGTTGTCATCATGTTCATCAATTGTATTGAGGACTATCATTTCACTTGAAACTATTGACATAATTTTTATATTGTGAGCATCAACATCCTTTTTTTCTGTAGAAGAAGAAAGGTAGCATTGGGTCCAATGGTGGTGTTTGTAAGCATTGTTGGTTGAGGTAATGTATGTATTCATTTGTTTGTATACCTATGCATATTTTGTTAAGAATAGAAATAAATTTCTCATCATTTTGTCTCATTGTGCATATTAGAGAATAACACATGATGTTCTCTTTCCAAAAATTATAGGGCATCAATTCTGACATAGTTGCTTTATTTTTAAATACAGCATTGCCAAGTACTGGTTGTGCTTGATATAAGTCACTGTTATACACTAAGTTTACACCCTTGTTTAAAGCTCTCTTGGTCTTGATAACTTAGTATAACAATGGAACCATCTCCAGGTTCTGGGACCTATGCTAACTAAGATGAGACCTTCAGGTTCTAGGCTAGTTCCTCTTGGATAATCACCTTAATTTTCTTCTTGACATGAAAGTAAATCTTTTGAGGGAAAAGGGATAGAAGGAATGCTTGAAAGAGAAATAACTTGAAAGAAAACTACCTACTAGGTGATACACCAAAATTAGGGTTTGGATCTCAGTATAGAGGATGAATTTGATGAATAGACTTAGGTCTAGGAGGTCACAACTCACTAAATAGGCTTGTATAAGTATTTCATAGAAGGTTTTGTAACAAAAAGAGGTTATTCAGGGAAAGAGATGATTTCAAAAACAATAGCATTACTAAGAATTTAGACACAATTTATGACCTACAAACAAACATTCACTTTTGCAACTCGGTATACGAATGTGATAGATCGTTAGGGGGTTGAGGTATACCCACAAGAGCATTCACATCCAATCATCCACAATAACACACAATAATTGTAGAAAGAGAGAGGGATTAGGAACCCTAAGATATCACTAAAAACATCATATGCTTTAATCCAATAAGAGATAATCCAAACAAGGAAGTATAGGGACATGAAGAATTGTCACAAAATACCTTTGTAATGTCTATATTATCAATGGGAATTTTACAACTGTATAAGCCAAAGGGTAGAAATGATACCACAGATGACCCTTAACAAAAGATGAATTTCTTCTAAAATTTCCCAACTCTTCTTTTTAAAAAAAAGTCAATTCTCCCTATTCTAAAGCTCCAAAAATACAATATATACATCTTCTTGTACACAAGAAATAAGTAAAAACCTAACTAGGGTTACTAATTTTGCATGAGTGTAACATCCCTAAATTTGTCCAATCTGACCATAAATACAAATCTGAGAAAACATGTGACCGATCAGATATATCCTTAAGTGCCCATCCCTGTACTTCATTGCCTGCAAACAAGCAACCTGGACTCATCAACTTCTCTGCACAAAAGTCCCACCATGAATACTCAAAATGGTACCTTCCTGGGACAAGAATCAACCCATGATGGCCACGTAGACTTCCTCGTCATCTTCCTTTAACTGCAAATGCCCTGGAGACACAAATTCTCTGAACTACCTCATCACTTGCGGTTTGCAAATCAAATACTGGAAAAAAACCCTTTTAGACATATTTGAATTTGAATTTTAACAGCTAGCTGGTCATTTTAAAATGTGTTCATCAATTTCCTTTTTTTCTCAGCAAATGAACAGACTAGATACACTAAGAAAGCAACTTTAAAATCTTTATGGCAAGTTGAAGCCATCATGGAAGTCAGCTGCCAATCAGAAGTGAGAAAATTGACATGTCAGCATATTTGGACCCACCTCAAGCCTTTCTTCCTTTAAGTCATTCAGTGACTATGTGACTGAAGACTTTTCTCATTCGTGAAATCCTTTTCTTAACCCTGGTCTAGTCAAGTGATTCAACAAACAAGGCTTTTCGATAAATCACTGAGACCTTTTACTAACTGCAGTTACATTAAGCAAACATAAGAAATGCTTTGGTCCCTAATTCATAGAAAGCTTTACTAACCCTGGGCCCATTTATGCCACTTGGCATTCTTTTATTCATCCCAGTCACTCCATTAGCAAACACCTTGGTAGGCTCTAACAACGGACTGACTGGAGACAAGATTTTGATTCAACGGCAGCCGCATGATCTCAAAGCTCTAATAGATTCCTTGTGCCTTTACACTAGCCATAGATCTTTCTAAGTTGGGACCCCTCTGAAAAATGGACCCACCTATAACCTTGTCAGCACTTGGAAACCAATCATGAACCTCCAAATCGCTTTGACTTGGCATCGGACCCACCTAATAGAGGCTTGAACACCTGGAAAAATAGGTGGTCGACATATAATCTCATGGCTCTGACACCATTCATGAGAACAAAAGCCAGCCATAGATCTTTATCCCTCTAACATGGCCCTAGTGACACATGCCTAATCACCATTATGTGGACCAATCAGAAGCCACCATTTGTATACACATAGCAATGGACCTGCCTATCTGAAGAGTTATGTCATACATGAGGATCAACGGTTGTCTTATAATCACAAACCTCTGACATATTTCATGAGAAAACATGCCAACCATTGATCTCCTAGGGGACTGATAACTGGGCCTGCTAACAAATTACAAGTGATATCCTCCTCGACCAATTAGAGACCTCCAACTCAGACAACATGGCAATGGACCCACTTGGCTTTTGAAGTGCTTAGCTTAGGGAAGATCAATGGTTATTGCAATATTGCATGTGTCAGAAGAACCCCTTATGACTTCATGACAACTGTTGGATCTTCCTGACTAGGATCCTCGCATATTAGACCATTGGACTTCTAGAAAATGCACGAATGAAGAGAAGGAAGTGTTCACCAGGTCTCAAGATATTATGTGGTGATCATGAAACACTTAGCGAATATGAGAATAATCCAGTCATTGAATCGCTGAATGGGAAAGACCACCACTAGAGAAATTAGAGAACTAGTGACTGAAGGCTTAAAGTGCACATGGGAATTGGGACTTTAAGTTTCCAAAACAGTAACATCAAAATAGAATGAAGGCTTAGGGTTTTTAGGGTTTTAAGCCTACAACGGCTATATTTTCTAATTTTTAGACCTGTAGACAATAGAATGAAACAAATTGCAAAGGCTGGGAGACAAGACATAACTTCATGAAATTTTTAGGGATGGTTGGCAGGGTAAAAATAGAGATCTTGGGATAGATTTTGGCCAAATTTTCATGCACATGAAAATTGGGGTAGGATTTTAGCAATTTCTACTAGATGTCAGCCTACTAGACATGGAAAACCAATGGCCTTGACATAATTCATTGGGCATGGGGTCATCTCAGGAACACAAAAATTTTGATAGAGAGGCAAAAACTTGGAACCAGAAGGACAAACTATGCATGAGCACTTCTTGAAAAGTAGGAAACTAACCTAGGAAAAAAGGGAAAGAAAATGAGAAACCCATATTTACAAGAATTTTATAGAGAAGGATTAACCTCAAAGCAAGGCTTCAGATGGAATCCATTCAATGAGATTGGCAAGGTATCTCCTTCAAGAGTTGATAGCTGAAAAGCATTAGGTCCCTTGCACTGTATTATAACAAATGGTCCACCCCAAAATGAATCAAACTTTGTATGTCTGCTAGGCTTTGATCTGAATTCATCCCACTTGAGAACTACATCTCCAACCTTGAAATTTCTGACCCTGGCTCTCTTATCAAAGCTTCTCTTTGTCTGACTCTGGTGGAACCCCATATCTTTGATGGATTTATCTATAATTTCCTCTTCAAATAGGGCATATTGAGTGGCTAAGTCCAGGGCTAGTAACTCAGTTAAAATGGATAACTTAGCCTCCTTTCCATATACCAACACATAAGGAGAATTTCCTATGATCTTCTTTGGGGTAATTCTATCTAACCACAAGGCAGACCTAAGCTTTGTGTGCCAATCTCTCTAATTGTCTTACAGAGTCTTCTTGATTATCCTAATCAAGTTCTTGTTTGTTGATTCTGCCAAGCCATTACCCTGAGGGTAATAATTTGAACTGGTATTCAGGTAAATGCCATTCTTGATTTCCCATTCTGAGACTTTAAGGCTTGTAAATGCCAATACATTATCTAATAATATGGAGTCTAGAGTGCCAAATCTATGAATTATATCATCATAAAAGCTTAAGACAACACTCTCATTTGATTCTTTTAAGGCAACTACCTCTATCGATCTAGTGAAATAATCTGTTATAGTGATTATCCACTTGTGTCCTGCACTAGATGGAGGATTGATCACACCAATGAAGTCTATACCCCACTTCATGAAAGGTTGATCTATTCTGATTGGTTGGAGGGGAAGAGTAGAAAGCCTCTCTTTTCTTGCAAACATAACACATTTGATGCATTTTTTTACATAATCATGACTATCCTTGAAGATAGGTGGCCAATAGTATCTAGCCCTCATGATTTTAAAAGGAGTAGTCCCAGGGGAAAAATGACCTTCGGAAGGTCCATCATGGAATTCAAATAGTACATCAACTATCTTTTCTGAATCAATACATCTTAAAAGGACACCATCATGATCCTTTCTAAAAAGAACTTCATTTATTAGCACAAAAGGAACAGATTGTAATCTATAATACCTTCTTTTTGCTGAATCCAAACCTGTAGGACATTGTCCTATCTTTAAGTAATGAACCGTGTTAGGCAGCCAACTTGATGCCTCAACACGTTCTTCTGTATAATGCACAACCAAAGATGCATCCCTTTGCTTTGATTTCTTTGAACTTTCATCCCCTGCCAAATTCTCACAAAGACCTCTTCCTCTAACTAGCTTGGTGGTTTGAATATCAATGTCATACTCCATCACCTTGGTGATCCAACCAGCTCTTTTCTCATTTAGGTCCTTGGAGAGAAAAAATTCTTTGACACTAGGATGAGTAACTTTTAAATGTACCTTGTTATGAGTCAATAGATATCTAAACTTCTTAAGGATCTTCACCACAACAAGTACATGTTTCTCTATAAAAGAGTATCTCTATTCATACTCTTCTAAACCTTTGCTAAAGAAAGCAATGGGCTGCTCCAATCCATCTGAATTTTCTTGGGTCAACATTGTAGACATAGAATCATGTCCTCCATAAACATAAAGGATAAAATCCTTACTAAAGTTTAGGGTTAGTAGGGTAGGAGCTTCTATTAGGGCCTCTTTGATAGCCTAGAAATTGGCTTTTCCCTCTTTGGTCCAACTGAAAGCTAAGCTTTTCTTTAACATGGTTGTCAAAGGTTTTAGTAAATCTACAATATTAGGCAAGAAACGCCTAACAAAATTGATCTTTCCTCTGAAAGATTGGAGACATTTCTTATGATGTGGTAATGGTAGTTCTAGGATGGCTGCAATTCTCTTAGGATCCACTATAATTCCTTCTTTGGATACTACATATCCCAGTAGTTTTCCTTCATGAACTGCAAACACACATTTCTTGGGATTAAGAGATATCCCAAATTCTCTACATCTTTCAAAGATCTACCTCAAATGTTTGATATGATCTACTGCATATTTAGAATAGATAGTTATGTCATCTAAGTAGACCAATACAAACCTGTACATGAGGCTTTTAAAGGCCATATCCATTGCCTTTTTAAATGTAGCACCTGCATTTGACAAACCAAAAGGCATCTTTTGATAAACCATGGTTCCCCACTTAGTTGTAAATGCAGTCTTCTATTGATCATCTTCATTAACTAGGACTGATTGTATCCTAAATAGCCATCCAATAATGAAAATCTCTCGGATCCAAAGACACATTGTAATATTTGTTCCATAGAGGTTAATGGATGGTGGTCTTTTAAGGAAGCTCTGTTAAGATCCCTGAAGTCAACACATAACCTCTCTTAGAAAGTAAAGATCCCCAAAATAACTGAGAGGGGGGGGGGTTGAATCAGTTATCTAATAATTTAACCATTCAACTACTTTAAAAAATATAATTAATGTGCTAATCAACCATAGAAAGATAACCATACACAATTGCATAATAACACAAGATATGTTGACTAGGGAACCTCTTCAAAAGAGTAAACCCCGGTGGGAATGATGCCCACAAAATGATGCACTAATATGAAAGTTCCTTGTTAGAGGATGGACCCTATTAGGAGTCTTATGAAATACATTCAGTACATATAAATCCCTATTAGGAGATTTTGAATCCCTGTTAAAAGGTTCTAACCCGGTTAAGAGTTTATGGAAGACAGAAGGACCCACTGCCCAAATAGCTTCAAGGCAAGATCTTTGAACCCACTATCCAAAAGATCTTAGAATTATTCAATAGAATAATATGAAATATATTACCTCCTTCACTCTTTGCTACACAAGATCACAATTCCAGATCTTTGTACTCACAAGTCTTCCTTCATCACTGAATTAGCTCTTTCCTTCACTTCATGCATATATTCACATCTCAACCTTCAAAATACATATTAAAACAAGGAAAACATTCCTTCTTATATACCAAACTCAAATAATAACAAATGAACTGGTCCTCAATAACAAAATAATAAATTCTACACGCTACACAAAAAATTTCACATAAAACTGTCAGCTTCTAGATACTGTAACTTTCTCCAAACATATCTTCAAAGTTTGCACTATGAACCACATCATCATTAATGAGTCTCCAACATCCCTTTAACTATGCAAGATTAGATTCCATCCCAGCTAAGAGATATCCTCTGATTTCTGAAAATTGCTTCAAAGAAACACTTTCTAAACACTGCTTTCACCAAAATGCTCATAACTCTCATGAATGAATGAATTTATTTTTGCGTTGTTAACCATAGGTTAATAAAACACCAAATAACATACCATCAACTAAATAAAATCCAATCTACAATACAACATGTGCACAAAACAAAATTGTACCTACTTTCCTGCTAATATCCAGAATATCACTATGTTGACATCAATGACAATCCAAGTCATGAATGCAACAACAACTACTACAAAATGACTGCCAAAATACTTTGCATTCATTCCTAACAATATCCCCCATTGGCATTGATGGCAACATAGATGAAAAACATCCAATGTTCCAAAAATCCAATACTACAACATCACTACAAAATATCAAATTAAATCTTGCTTCATTTTCTTATTTAGCTCTCTCATACAATCCACAATGTTTTTCATGTATACCTCTCCCCCATTGACATCAATGATAGAAATTCCATCACTAAGTCAACAACAACTTAATGTCAAAAGACACTTTTCAAAAAAATACAATAACAAGAGTCCTCATGACTCAACTCATAAACTCCCCCATAGAGGAAGTTCTAACATCCAATCTAGAAGAAATATAGGGCTCATATACCACTGGACGGATGCACTCATATGCATCAATTCTCAAAAATAGGTTGGGGCATAACCCCAAGCATACCTCTCAGATACATAAATGTATCCTTAGGTAAAGTTTTTGTAAATATATTTGCTATCTGTTCATTTATGCTTATGTACTCCAATGTTACTTCTTTTTCTGCAACTTTCTCTCTTACAACATAATATGTTTAGTCTTAGAATGTAAAATAGGATTTTTTGACATACTCACTGTATTGGTATTATCACAATGTATAACAACAGAATCTTCAAACTTTATTCCAATATCCTTCAACATCTGCGTCATCCAAATAATCTGATTACAATTATTTGCTGCTGCAACATATTATACTTCTGTTGTACTTTGTGAAGTACAGTTCTACTTCTTACTTAACCAAGAGAGCAATTTTCTTCCAAGAAAAAGGCTCCACCACTGGTGCTTTTCTTGTCATCAATGTTGCCTCCCCAATCTGCATCAGTATAGGCACATAAAGTAAAATCATTAGGATTTTCATACCATAATCCATAATCCATTGTTCCTTTTAGATATCTTAGTATCCTCTTTACTACTGCATAATGTGATTCTCTAGCTTCTTCTTGAAATCTTGCTACAATTCCAACTGAATGTGCTATATTAGGTCTTGTATGTGTCAAGTACTGCAATCCTCCAATCATAGATCTATATTTTTTCTACTCAACTGCTGGTGTCTCATCTTTGCTAGATAACTAATATCCAGTTATCATAGGTGTTCCAATAGGTTTAGAATCTTTCATTCCAAATCTTTCCAATAAGTCATTCAAATACTTAGTCTGACTTACAAATATACCTTTCTTGCTTTGTGTTATCTATAATCCCAAAAAATATTTCATTTCTCCAATCATGCTCATCTCAAATTCAGTCTTCATGTCATCTACAAATTTGTCACTAGCTTCATCTTCTCCTCCAAAGATAATATCATCAAAAAATATAACTATAACCAACAAATCATTCTCAATTTATTTTATGTATAAGTTACTATCTGTTGTTCCTTTTATAAATCTCAATTTCAATAAATACTTATCCAATCTTGCATACCAGGTTCTAGGTGCTTGTTTTAATCCATATAAAGCTTTCTTTAACTTACATACCATATCTACTTCTTGTGCCAGAGGAAAACCTTCAGGTTGCTCAATGTAGACTTCTTCCAATTCACCATTCAAAAATGTTGATTTCACATCCATCTGATAAACTTTGAATTTCTTGTAAGCTGCATATGCTAGAAACATTCTCACTGCTTCAAGTCTAGCCACAGGTACAAAAGTTTCTTCATAGTCAATTCCTTCTTGTTGTGAATTTCCTTTACATACCAATCTTGCTTTGTTTCTTATTACTTCTCCTTGCTTATTCATCTTGTTTCTGAATACCCACTTTGTTCGAATCACATTCTTGTCTTCAGGTCTAGGGACCAATTCCCATGTCTTGTTTCTTTCAATCTGGTCCAGTTCTACTTTCATAGCATTAATCCAATGTTCATCTTCACAAGCTTCATTAGTAGTCTTAGGTTCAATTTGAGAAATCAAACATAATTGTACCTTATTTTGAGTCAAAAATCCTCTATCTAAACTTCCAATAACTTACTCAACAGGGTGATGTCTTGAAATATACCTGTTAGGTGTCATAGTTACTCATCTTATTCCAACTGCAAATTATTCTCTACTTTCTTCTCTATTTTCTTCTCTATTTTCTTCAGTATGACTTTCATTCAGCAAATCACTGTTAGTTTCAAAAAATAATTCTGCATTTTCAATGTTAGGCTGAGGTTGTGCTTCTCCATCAGATTCATAATCATGCATTCTTTCCTGAATTTTAAACTTCTCATCAACTTGTACATTTTCACTTTCAACAATAGTCTTAGTTATTTTGTTATAACATCTATATGCTTTTCTTTTCAAAGAATATCCAAGAAATATTCCTTCATCACTTCTAGGATCAAACTTTCCTATATCATCATCTCTCTTAATATAACATTTACTTCCAAAAATTTTAAAATACTTAACTGAGGGTGCATGTCCAACCCATAATTCATAAGGTGTCTTATTTGTATCTACTCTGATTTGTACTCTATTCATAGTGTATACTCCTGTGTTCACTACTTCTCTCCAAAAAATCTTAGCCAAATCATTTTCAAACAACATAGCTCTTGTTGCTTTAGTTATTGACCTGTTCCTTCTTTCTGCAATACCATTTTTTTCTAGTGTTCTAGGGGCTGAAAGTTGTCTCTTAATACCATTCATTTCACAAAAAGTATTAAACTCTCTAGATGTAAATTCACCACCTCTATCAGATCTTAGACACTTAATCTTCATTCCAGATTCCTTCTCAATTTTGCTTTTCATGATCTTAAACTTATCAAATGCTTTAGATTTTTCTTTTAAAAATGCAATCTACATCATCCTTGTAAAGTCATCAACAAGAATCATAAAATACCTTTCTCCATAGAATCCTCTAGTGCTAGTAGGACCACTCAAGTCTATATGAACAATGTCCAGCTTCTCTGTCGATGTGAACTTCTTGCTAGGAAATGAACTCCTTTTCTACTTTTCCATCATACATTCTTTGCAAATCATGTTAGTAGGTTTCATAATTGTAGGTAAATCTATTACTGCAAGTGTAGTGCTCACCTTGACAATATTATCAAAGTTTATATGACAAAACCTTTTATGCTATAACCAACTATCATCAATCTTAGTCATCAAACATGTCATCTCAGTAGGATTCAACTTAAATACATTACCTCTAGTTCTGCATCCTTTTTCAATCAGATTTCCATCTTTATCTTTTATCACACAAGTTTTCTCAGTAAAACAAACTTGATAACCCTTATCAGGCAATTGTCCAACACTGTGATGCCCAAAAGTTGGGACAAAACACAACCAACAAATTTTTTAAAAAAGTGATAAAGTTCCTACAAACAGGATGCGGGTTAAAGAGTTCAACGACGAGGCTACAATGATTCAGGTAAACAACCTCGACAATGTGGTCTATAAAGGATGCTATAGGAACATTAATTAAGGTCAAGTATAAAGAATGTCTAATGTTTACGTTAAGTCCAATCTGTTCATGGAGCTTAATTGGTTTGATTGGAAATATAGGATATTCATGAATGCTTCGTCAAACTTATTATTAAATTAGTATATGAAAGCTATAAGTCTAATCACTAATTATATTTATTTATTATATAATACTAATTAATAATTATAAAATATTAATTAAATAATATAGATATTATTTAATTAATAAATTATAATTTATTATCTAATATTTAATGCATGTTTAAAAATATCATTATAGAACAAAATGGAAATTTCCACTAACTATAAATCTCCTTGCATCACTTAATATCTTCCTATACGAATATTAAATCCAAAAGCAAAATAACAAAATAACATAAATTATATCATAACTTTATTACCCACTAAACAATCTTATTAACTATCTAAGCATCAAAAAAAACTTCTAACTAAACTAACTAAATTAATCCATCTTTATTCACCAAAATATCCTAAACTATCTACTACCCTATCTACCTTAATAACTACCATCCTTTCCTAAATATCTAACCTTCTAAACTAGCCCTCCCACTAGCCTCTAAACCTCCTCTACTCACGTGCCATGAGGAGATTGAAATTCAAATAAAGCAAGGGGGGCGCAATTCAAGGTAGAGATGATGTGTATTGAAAGGAGGTTTAAAATAATGCCAAGACATGACAACCCACCTACCCTTTTAAGCTTCAAACAAGGAAACTATTAACAAGTTTTAACTCCTCCAAAGGGCTGCGTGGATACTGGTTCTTAATGGTAACCTTGTTCAACTGTCGGTAATCCATGCACAACCTAAGTGACCCATCCTTCTTCTTAACGAAGATCACTGGCGCACCCCAAGGAGAAACACTAGGACGAATGTGTCCCTTCTCTAGCAACTCCTCAAGCTGAATCTTGAGCTCATTAAGCTCATTCGTGGTCATCCTATAGGGCGCTCTAGATACTGGCTCAGCTCCTGGCACAAGGTCTATGTGAAATTCAACTACTCTGCGAGGAGGCATACCAGGTAACTCTGATGGAAAAACATCTGCAAATTCCTGGAGAATGGGATGGTCATCAAGAGAAGTCTCACTCTCGTCCTCATCCCCTCTATCATTGATAGAGATAGCAAACAACTGACAACCCTTCCGCATACACCGCTTAAGTTGCATAGCGGATATCATGCGAAGAGATACTGGTCTCTGAACCCCTGAAATAACTGTAGCCATGCCGTCATCATCCAAACATTCTATCTTCTTCTGGCGGCAATCTAGCTTGGCTCTGTGGGCATATAGCCAATCCATGCCAAGTACTACATCATATGATCCCAAAGGGGTAATCCTAAGGTCTGTAGAAGTGGTCAACTCCCCAATCTGAATCTGGCAATCTCTAACCAAGGAGGTGACTGATACTCTAGAACCGGAAGCCAACTCAACTTCCCAGCTATCTTTCTGCCTAGATGCCACTAGCCCGCAACGCTCCACTACAAATGGAGATATAAAGGAGTCGGTGGCTCCTGAGTCAAACAAAATAGAAATACTGCATCCTCGAATCATACCTGCTGACTCAATCACAGTGGCCTGGTGCTCGGCCTGGCGGTTATCTACCACTGCAAATACTCTATGGGACCTACCTAAGTCCCCCACAGTGGGCTCTGATCTGGCTGCTCTCTGTCCACTGCCCTGAGGACAATCTCTAGCAATGTGACCCATGCTTCCACAATTGTAGCAAGGTCCTCGCACAAATACCTGTGTCCCCTGTGGCCTACTGAACTGTGATCCACCTCCTCTGGTAGATCCGGTAAAACCACCTCTAGAGGACTGCTGAGTCCCGACAGAAGGTGTAAATGGTGTGTCTGACCTGTGATCCCTCTTCTGTCCCTGACCCTGCGACTGCTTGGGCTTATTACCCTGATGTCCCTGAGATCCTTTCTGCCTATGGTCCTGTCGACCCTGCTACTGAGGCTGCTCCTGCTGTGTCTACTGAGGGGTTTGGAAAGACCCAGAAGAATACCTATTATTCTTCTTCCATCTGTTCCTCTAAAAACCAGAACCCTGTGATGTGGAATTGTTGAACTGAAACCGATCCCGAGAATCAGATGATCCTCTAACAACCTCTTCGGCTACCTTAGCCCTGTCAACTGTATACCGAAGATCTCCGGGAGGTAATATACGTACCATGCCTGCAATGTTGTGGTTCAAACCACTGATAAACCGGTTAACCTGCACTTTCTCATCTCTCATGTACTCCACATACGGGAGTAAATCAATGAACTTGCCCTCATACTGGGCCACTGAAAGTCCCCTCTGCTGAAGGCTGTGGAACTCATCAATACGCTTCTGTCTAAACTGCTCTGACAGGTACCTGGCCTTGAAGAGCTCTAAGAAAGTCTCCCAAGTCAAAGTATTAAGGTCCAAGTGTCCCTTAAACTGCTCATGATCCCACCATGAAGAGGCTCCAACCCTCAATAAGTGAATAGAAAAGTGGGCCTTGACATTGCTATCATAGGCACGTAACCCAAAACATCTGTCTAAGCTATGAAGCCATGACTCTGCCTCAAAACCATCTGTGGATCCCTCAAAAGTGGGTGGGCCAAGGCGCATCAACTCTCTGATAGCATCTCCTGTGTCTCTAGCTTGTGTGCGTCCCTCAATCCTAGGAAGTGGATACCTAAATGCAGCATCAGTAATTCAAGGAAGAAAACCATTACAATAACATATATGATATAGCGAAATTTAAACATTAAATTGCATAATTCAACTCATACATCAATTGCATATAATATTCATGATTTGATTGCACATTTCAAATGAAATTCCATAACATAATTTAAATATCATCAAGATCATCAGGTTCACAAAACATCATATAAAAACATAAACCAAAGCTATACATCATGGATCCCATAAGCAGAATCATCAAAAGAACAATCCAACGGGTCCAAACATAATATAACAGTAGTCGACAAAGTCCAAGTATCTCTGAAAGAAACATAATCAAAAAGATAGCTAATATGAATAACACAGGATCACTATGTGGGCCGAAAGTGGACCTCACATCCACCCCCTCTAGGTATGAACATCCTCCTGGAGTTCATCAAAGAGGTGCGGATACTGGGCCCTCATCTGAGCTGCATCCTCCCATGAGGCTGTGACCTCATCATAGCAATCCCACTGGACCCTAACCTGGTCCAGCGTTTTGCCTCGAAGTACCAACGTCCGACGAGCCAAAATGCGAATGGGCTCTAGTAGATTATCCAATTGTCCAACACTTAGTAAACATCAAGAGTAATAGATCCTATACCCTCAATCAATCCATCAACAAAGTAAACATCATCAGTGTTAGTCTTTCCATCAAGAGTAATAGATCCTATACCCTTAATCAAACAAGGTGCATTATTACCAACTCTAACAATTCCTCCATCATAATTATCTAACTTAACAAACTTTATTTTATCTATAGTCATATGATGTGAACAACCACTATCTATGATCTAATCAGATTTCTTTTCAACTTGAGAAACTAATGTTTTTTCTTCGCTTTTATCAGTTTTAGAACTTTCTTCTTTAATTGCTACAAATCCTATTTCCTCAAAGTTATCATTATCACTGTCACTTAAATGTCTTTCAATTTTTGCTTCAAGATCTTCATCATTTGCATAATAAAATTCTTTAGATCTCCTAGGTTTAAAGTTTCTTCTATACTTCTTAACTCTTTTAGGAAATTTAGATGCAAAATGACCATATTCTTGACAAGTCCAACATTTAAAGATTTTCTTACCATCTGGTTCTCTTTTTATAAGTAATGCAATACCTTCTTCAATCTTATTATCTTCCTCAGATTTAGATCACTGAATGTTGTTTCCATTCTAGGTAGCTCTCCGAATAATCTCAAGTTCATCTCTAGTATTTCTAATCTTCCAAGAAGAGTCTCTCTTGAAAAGTTTGATGTACAAGGTATCACTTGTTCAATCATCTATGTTGTCTTCTTGAATACTAGTGTCAAAGTTCTCAGAATTTTCCATATCATTTCATTCTCTATCTTATCACCTCCATAAGACTTTATTCCTGTTACAATCTCAGACATCCTACCAATATAGCTTCTAATAGATTCATCTTCCATCATTCTGATATCTTCAAATGCATAAATCCAATTATGTAATCTAGCCTTCTTTGCATGTTCATCACCTTCAAAATTAGAATGTAAAGCTCTCCAAATTGCATGAGATGTTTTCAAACATCTTACCTAACTATATTCATTCTCCGGTAGAGCTGACAAAAGTGCTTCTCTTGCAAGTATGTTACACATGAATAGATCTAGTTCATCTTTAGTTCCTGCCTCTAGATTGTCTTCCTCAATGATAGTCTTCTCATTCTTTGTAATCAACCAATAACTTGGTCCTAAACATAATAGATGAGTCTTCATCTTTTCTTTCCAGTAGTTAAAATTTACTCCATCAAACTTAGGGCTTTCTTTTTGAAATTCGCCATGGATCTCCTTAAGTTGTTAAACTTTTCTTTCAAGGACCTGTTGCTCTGATACCAAATGTTAGAAAGTAAAGATACCCAAGATAACTAAGAGGGGGGGGGGTGAATTAGTTATCTGATAATTTAACCATTCAACTTCTTTAAAAAATATAATTAATGTGCTAATCAAGCATACACAATTGCACAATAACACAAGATATGTTGACTAGGGAGCCTCTTGAAAAGAGTACACCCCGGTGGGATTGATGCCCACAAAATGATGCACTAATATGAAAGTTACTTGTTAGAGGATGGACCCTATTAGGAGTCTTATGAAATATATTCAGTACATATAAATCCCTGTTAGGAGATTTTGAATCCCTATTAAAAGATTCTAACCCGGTTAAGAGTTTATGGAAGACAGAAGGACCCACTGCCCAAACAGCCTCAAGGCAAGATCTTTGAACCCACTTTCCAAAAGATCTTAGAATTATTCAATAGAATAATATGAAATATATTACCTCCTTCACACTATGCTAAAACCACACTCTCTGCTACACAAGATCACAATTCCAGATCTCTGTACTCACAAGTCTTCCTTCATCACTGAATTACCTCTTTCCTTCACTTCATGCATATATTCACATCTCAACCTTCAAAATACATATTAAAATAAGGAAAAAATTACTTCTTATATACCAAACTCAAATGATTACAAATGAGTCGGTCCTTAATTACAAAATAATAAATTCTACACACTACACACAAAATTTCACATAAAACTATTGGCTTCCAGATACTGTAACTTTCTCCAAACATATCTTCAAATTTTGTGCTATGAACCACATCATCATTAATGAGTCTCCAACATCCCTTTAACTACAAAAAATTAGATTCCATCTCAGCTAAGAGATATCCTCCGATTTCTGAAAATTGCTTCATAGAAACACTGTCTAAACACTGCTTTCACCAAAATGCTCATAACTCTCATGAATGAATGAATTTCTTTTTGTGCTATTAACCATAGGTTAATAACACACCAAATAACATACCATCAACTATGAAAAATACAATTCACAATACAACATGTGTGAAAAATAAAATTGTACCTAATTTCCTACCAATATCTAGAATATCATTGTGTTGACATCAATGACAATCCAAGTCATGAATGCAACAACAAATGCTACAGAATGACTGCCAAAATAATTTGCATTCATTTCTAACAACCTCAACTCCCCATTCTTCTTTCTAATAGGAACAAGGTTGGAAACCCAACTAGTATGCTTGATGGGGTAGATGATACCACTTTCTATCAATTTGAGTACTTCTTTATGCATAAGTGGCTCAAGCTTGGGATTAATAGGCCTTTTCTTTTGCCTCACTAGTTTGGCATTAGGCTCTAATTCAATAGCATGTTGAGCAAGGGCTGGATCAAAACCTTTAAGGTATTCATATTTCCATGAAAAAACATCACTGAATTCTATAAATAATTGGGTGTAAGCTTGTTTTTCCAATTCAGTGTTTACCTTTCCAAATTGTAAGCTCTTACTTGGTTCCAACTCTAATTCAACACAATGTTCTTGTTGAACTACCAGACCAGCTTTGTTTTTCTTGACTTCATCATCTTTGTTGAAGATAGTCTCTAAGGTAACAAGACCTCTAGGCATCTTATTAGACTTCAGTTGTATCACTTGGTCACCATAGTTTTGTGATAGCCTATCTTGATTATGCTCTGAAAAAATATCTTCTTCAAATAAGAATTGCAGAATTTGTTCATCATTGTCAAACACCTACCAATTGACATCATTATCAGGAACAAAGGGTCTAACAATCACTTTGATATGCTGTTCATCTACTTCTTTTGAAATGCTATTTGGAATATCATACTGAGATCCAACAATAGCTAATCTATCTACATTTTGATTTAGTTTCTTAAGGATAGCAACAATGTTGAAAGCATAAAGGTCTTCAATTGCATCCCAAACTCTATGTTTGTATGCTTTCATGGTGTCATTTTTAGTTGCACTTATCCCTCTTACTTGGCTGACAACTAGCTCACTATCACCATAAACTTTTAAGGCATTAAGCCCTCTTTTTCTAGCCCATTCTAGTCCATTGACTAGACTTTCATATTCTTTAGTATTGCTAGTGCAAGAGAAACTAAATCTAAAGGTTGTATAATACCTTTCTCCTTTTGGGGACACTAGCATAGCACCACCACCAGAACCATGTCTACTTCTATCTCCATCAAAGAATAACTCCCAAACCAGATTGCTTTGATCCTCTAAATTAGTGTCCTTGAGAAGTTTGGACTCTATAGCATCACTCTCTTGTATTAAATAACTTCCCAAACCAAAATCCCAAAAAAGATTTTCTTGGGCCTCTGTGGCTCTTTCATCTAGAAGAATATCAGGGATATTCTCTATCTTAGCGTCTACTTCTCCAATGGTTTTGAAGTCACTTTTATCAAATGTAGAGAAATTTGCATTGATGGTATTGCGCACATAAGGTCCTCTATGGTGTGCTACCAATTTCTCTGACTTAATGGTAACCTTGGTACCGTACCTTGGTACCATATCTTGTGTGAAAGAGCATGTGAGACCAATCAGAGGATAGGTAACCTCCTATCTTGGTTGTAAACTCCCTTGATAGACATATAGAAAATAATGTAGGGAGATCTATGATATATATATCAAGGAGGATGGAGAAGTGATCTGATTTAAGAAAACTAGATTACATTACCTGGTCTGATACCTGCAGTATTGTAGAATTCAACACAAAAATTGAGAACAACAAGATTGCAAACCAAAAACTATCTCCATTCTATTCAAAATTTGAGTTTATACAAGTCGAATGGATCCCAAGGGTCACAAAAATCCCTTTGAATTGAAATAAAGAGTCATCATAATGTTTATTACAATTAAACTATTAAAACTATCAAAATTTATCAAAAAAACTAAATATAAAATTTAGGTCCACTTGGAGAAGGCATAACTTTCTCATCCTAGCTCCAAATTACAAACCATTTGATGCGTTGGAAAGGTATTTCAATAATCTTGAACCAAATTTTGGAAACCAATGGCTGGTACCCAAGAGAAACCTTAAATGGACTATGCCTTGTAGTACTATGGAGTGCACAGTTGTAGCTGTGTTGAACATAGGGTAAGCTTTCATCCCATGTGCGAGGATGTTTTTAATGATACATCTGTAAAATATGAATAATCATTCGATTCACCACTTCTATCTACCCATCTGGTTGGAGATGGAATGCTATGGACATTGTCAATTTCATGTCCATTTTAGCCCATATTGCAGACCAAAATTTGATGATGAACCTACTATCCCTATCAAAAATAATGGTTTTTGGAAAACCAAAATGAACCCACACATGTTCAAAAAATAGCTTGGTAGTATCTTCTGCAGAAATCATCTTTTTACATGCCACCATGATAGCCATTTTAGAAAACCTATCTACCACAAAATATACACAATCATGACCCCACCTAGTAGTTGGAAAGGCATTCAAATAATATTGAACCAAATTTCAAAAACATAGATGTTCCATCATGTTTCCGGGAAGCATATTTACCCAGAAATGCACGGAAGACCCTCAAAATTGCAATTTACTAAAACATATGAAATTTTGGAAAAATTAGATTTCAGTATTTTCCCACTTTAATCATGATAATTCCTCCTCCCTTAAGAGGGTATGGGCCCCATTGCACTAATCTGCTACAACAGATCAGGAAATTGTTCTTCAATTTGTTCCTTAGTAAACCACTTGCCTTGATGAGAATGTTGCCGAGCTCGAACCACCCGATACAAACTAATGTTTTGATTTCTCAAAGTCTTTAAAAAGGATTCAGTAACATGGCCACACTAGACTGGAGCAGTAGTAGAGGGATTTAACACTGTACCTTGAATACGTCTAGTAGCTTGGGAGATATCCAATAAAGGAGTAAAATAGGGTCTCAACAATTCCACATTGAAAATTGGGTGCAGTCCCAAAAAGGATGTAAAATTAAGTTCGAAAGAATTCTCACCAACTTGTTTCACAATAGTGTATGGTCCATAATGAAGAGGATGAAGCTTCCTATTTGGTCCATGTAGATGCTCTTGCTGAAGATGTAACCATACCTTGTCACCAACCTAAAACTGATGAGGAGTTCTATGCTTATCATGTCTTTCCTTATACTTCTGATTACTCTACTCCAATATCTCATAAACTTGTTGTTGTAGGTGTTTAATGTTATCAATGAATTTTTCTACTTTATCTACCTCCTTGTCACCATTCAATGGACTACTAGAGTGTAGAGATGGGATTGCTACATCCATAGGTGCCAATGGCTGGTACCCAAGAGAAACCTCAAATGGACTATGCCCTGTAGTACTATGGAGTGCACAGTTGTAGTTGTGTTGCACATAGGGTAAGATTTCATCCCATGTACAAGGATGTTTTGAATGATACATCCATAAAATATGAATAATCATTTGATTCACCACTTATGTCTGCCCATCTGTTTGGGGATGGAATGCTGTGGACTTTGTTAATTTTGTGTCCATTTTAGCCCATAGTGAATACCAAAATTTGCTGATGAACCTGCTATCCCTATCAGAAATAATGGTTTCTAGCAAACCAAAATGAACCCACACATGTTCAAAAAATAGCTTGGTAGTATCTTTTGTAGAAATGATCTTTTTACATGCCACCATGATAGCCATTTGAGAAAACCTATCTACAACAACATATACACAATCATGCCCCCACCTAGTAGTTGGAAACGTATTCAAATAATCTTGAACCAAATTTTGAAAACATTGATGCTCCATCATGTTTTTGGGCAGCGTATTTTTCCTAGAAATGCACCGAAGACCCTCAAAATTGCAATTTACTAAAACATATGAAATTTTTGAAAAATTAGATTTCAGTATTTTCCCACTTTAATCCTGATCATTCCTCCTCGCTTAAGAGGGAATGGGCCCCATTGCACTAATCTGCTACAACAGATGAGGAAATTGTTCTTCAATTTGTTCCTTAGTAAACCACTTGCCTTGATGAGAGTGCTGAAAAGCTTGAACTACTTGATACAAAGGAATGTTTTGATTTCTCAAAGTCCTTAAAAAGGATTTAGTAACATGGCCACACTGGACTGGAGCAGTAGTAGAGGGATTTAACTGTATAGCTTGAATATGTTTAGTAGCTTGGGAGATATCCAATAAACCAGTAAAATAGGGTCTCAACAATTCCACATTGAAAATTGGATGCAGTCCCAAAAAGGATGAAGCTTCCTATTTGGCCCATGCAGAGGCTCTTTCTTAAGATGTAACCATACCTTGTCACCAACCTGAAACTGATGAGGAGTTCTATGTTTATCATGTCTTTCCTTATACTTCTGATTACTCTGCTCCAATATCTCATAAACTTGTTGTTTTAGGTGTCTAATGTTATCAATTAATTTTTCTACTTTATCTACCTCCTTGTCACCATTCAATGGACTACTAGAGTGTAGAGATGGGATTGCTACATCCATAGGTGCCAATGGTTGGTACCCAAGAGAAACCTCAAATGGCCTATGCCCTGCAGTACTTTGGAGTGCAGAGTTGTAGTTGTGTTGCACATAGGGTAAGCTTTCATCCCATGTGCAAGGATGTTTTGAATGAGACATCTGTAAAATATGAATAATCATTTGATTCACCACTTCTGTCTGCCCATCTATTTGGGGATGGAATGTTGTGGACTTGTCAATTTCATGTCCATTTTAGCCCATAGTGAAGACCAAAATTTGCTGATGAACTTGCTATCCCTATCAGAAATAATGGTTTTTAGCAAACCAAAATGAACCTACACATGTTCAAAAAATAGCTTGGCAGTATCTTCTATAGAAATCATCTTTTTACATGCCACCATGATAGCCACTTGAGAAAACCTATCTACAACAACATATACATAATCATGCCCCCGCCTGGTAGTTGGAAAGGTATTCAAATAATCTTGAACCAAATTTTGAAAACATCGATGCTCCATCATGTTTTCGGGTAGCATATTTGCCCAGAAATGCACCGAAGACCCTCAAAATTGCAATTTACTAAAACATATGAAATTTATGAAAAATTAGATTTCAGTATTTTCCCACTTTAATCCTGATCATTCCTCCCCCCTTAAGAGGAAATGGGCCTGATTACACTAATCTGCTACAACAGATGAGGAAATTATTCTTCAGTTTGTTCCTTAGTAAACCACTTGCCTTGATGAGAATGCTGACCCGCTTGAACCACCCAATACAAAGGAATGTTCTGATTTCTCAAAGTCTTTAAAATGGATTTAGTAATATGGTCACACTGGACTGGAGCAGTGGTAGAGGGATTTAGCTCTGTAGCTTGAATGTGTTCAATAGCTTGGGAGATATCCAATAAAGGAGGAAAATAGGGTTTCAGCAATTCCACATTGAAAATTGGATATAGTCCCAAAAAGTATGGCAAATTAAGTTCAAAAGCATTCTCACCAACTTGTTTCACAATAGTCTATGGTCCATAATGAAGAGGATGAAGCTTGCTATTTGGTCCATGTAGGCACTCTTTCTGAAGATGTAACCATACCTTGTCACCAACCTGAAACTGATGAGGAGTTCAATGTTTATCATGTCTTTCCTTATACTTCTAATTACTCCGCTCCAATATCCCATAAACTTGTTGTTGTAGGTGTCTAATGTTATCAATAAATTTTTTTGCTTTATCTACCTCCTTGTCAGCATTCAATGCACTACTAGGGTGTAGAGATGGGATTGCTACATCCATAGGTACCAATGGCTAGTACCCAAGAGAAACCTCAAATCGACTATGCCTTGTAGTAATATGGAGTGGACAGTTGTAGCTGTGTTGCACATAGGGTAATTTTTGATCCCATGTGTTAGGATGTTTTGAATGATACATCCATAAAATAAGAATAATCATTCGATTCACCACTTCTCTCTGCCCATCTATTTGGGGATGGAATGTTGTAGACTTTGTCAATTTCATGTCCATTTTAGCCCATAGTGTAGACAATTTTTCTGATGAACCTGCTATCTATATATGAAATAATGGTTTTTGGCAAACCAAAATGAACCCACACATGCTCAAAAAATAGCTTGGTAGTATCTTTGTGAGAAATAATCTTTTTACATGCCACCATGATAGCCATTTGAGAAAACCTATCTACCACAACATATACACAATCATGCACCCACCTGGTAGTTGGAAAGGTATTCAAATAATCTTGAACCAAATTTCTGAAACATCGATGTTCCATCATGTTTTAGGGTAGCATATTTACACAGAAATGCACCGAAAACCCTCAAAATTGCAATTTACTAAAACATATGAAATTTTGGAAAAATTAGATTTCAGTATTTCCTCACTTTAATCCTGATCATTCCTCCCCCCTTAAGAGGCAATGGGCCCCATTGCACTAATCTGCTACAATAGATCAGAAAACTGTTCTTCAATTTCTTCCTTACTAAACCACTTGCCTTGATGAGAATGTTAACCAGCTCGAACCACCTGATACAAAGGAATGTTCTGATTTCTCAAAGTCTTTAAAACAGGTTCAGTAACATGGTCACACTAGACTGGAGTAGTAGTAGAGGGATTTAACTCTATAGTTTGAATATGTTCAGTAGCTTGGGAAATATCCAATAAAGGAGAAAAATAGGGTCTCAAAAATTCCACATTGAAAATTGGATGTAGTCCCAAAAAGGATGGCAAATTAAGTTCAAAAGCATTCTCACCAACTTGTTTCACAATAGTGTATGGTCCGTAATGAAGAGGATGAAGCTTCCTATTTGGTCCATGCAGGCGCTCTTTCTGAAGATGTAACCATACCTTGTCACCAACCTAAAACTGATGAGGAGTTTTATGTTTATCATGTCTTTCCTTATACTTCTGATTACTCTGCTCCAATATCTCATAAACTTGTTGTTGTATGTGTCTAATGTTATCAATGAATTTTTCTAGTTTATCTACCTCCTTGTCACCATTCAATGGACTACTAGAGAGTAGAGATGGGATTACTACATCCATAGGTGCCAATGGTTGGTACCCAAGAGAAACCTCAAATAGACTATGCCCTGTAGTACTATGGAGTGTACGGTTGTAGCTATGTTGCACATAGGGTAAGCTTTCATGCCATGTGCAAGGATGTTTTGAATGATACATCTGTAAAATATGAATAATCATTTGGTTCACCACTTCTATTTGTCCATTTGTTTGGGGATGGAATGTTGTGGACTTTGTCAATTTCATGTCCATTTTAGCCCATAGTTCAAACCAAAATTTGTTGATGAACCTGCTATCCCTATCAGAAATAATTGTTTTTGGCAAACCAAAATGAACCCACAAATGCTCAAAAAATAACTTGGCAGTCTCTTCTGTAGAAATCATCTTTTTACATGCTACAACGATAGCCATTTTAGAAAACCTATCTACCTCAACATATACACAATCACAGCCCCACCTGGAAGTTGGAAAGGTATTCAAATAATCTTGAACCAAATTTCTGAAACATCGATGTTCAATCATGTTTTTGGGCAGCATATTTTCCCAAGAAATGCACCGAAGCCCCTCAAAATTGCAATTTACAAAACATATGAAATTTTGGAAAAATTAGATTTCACTATTTTCCCACTTTAATCTTGATCATTCCTCCCCCCTTAAGAGGCAATGGGCCCCATTGCACTAATTTGCTGCAACAGATGTGGAAATTGTTCTTCAATTTGTTCCATAGTAAACCACTTGCCTTGATGAGAATACTGACTAGCTCGAACCACCCGATACAAAGGAATCTTTTGATTTCTCAAAGTCTTTAAAATGGATTCAGTAACATGGTCACACTGGACAGGAGCAGTAGTAGAGGGATTTAACTCTGCAGCTTGAATTTGTTCAGTAGCTTGGGAGATATCCAAGAAAGAAGGAAACTAGGGTCTCAACAATTCCACATTGAAAAATGGATGCAGTCACAAAAATGATGGAAAATTAAGTTCAAAAGCATTCTCACCAACATGTTTCACAATAGTGTATGGTGCGTAACGAAGAGGACGGAGCTTCCTATTTGGTCAATGTAGGGGCTCTTTCTCAAGATGTAACCATACCTTGTCACCAACCTGAAACTAATGAGGAGTTCTATGTTTATCATGTCTTTCCTTATACTTTTGATTAGTCTACTCCAATATCTCATAAACTTGTTGTTGTAGGTGTCTTATTTTATCAATGAATTTTTCTTCTTTATCTACCTTCTTGTCACCATTCAATGGACTACTAGAGTGTAGAGATGGGATTGCTACATCCATAGGTGCCAATGGCTGGTACCCAAGAGAAACCTCAAATGGACTATGCCCTATAGTACTCTGGAGTGCACGGTTGTAGCTGTGTGGCACATAGGGTAAGCTTTCATCCCATGTGTGAGGATGTTTTGAATGATATATCCATAAAATATGAATAATCATTCGATTTACTACTTCTATCTGCCCATCTGTTTGGGGATGGAATGCTGTGGACTTTTTTAATTTCATGTCCATTTTAGCCCATAGTGATGATGAACCTGCTATCCCTATAAGAAATAATGGTTTTTGGCAAACCAAAATGAACCCACACATTGTCAAAAAATAGCTTGGCAGTATCTTCTCCAGAAATCATCTTTTACATGCCACCATGATAACCATTTTAAAAAACCTATCTACCACAACATATACACAATCATGCCCCTGCCTAGTAGTTGGAAAGGGATTCAAATAATCTCAAACCAAATTTTGAAAACATCGATGTTCAATCATGTTTTCGCACGGCATATTTGCCAGAAAATGCACCGAGGACCCTCAAAACTATAATTTACTAAAACATATGAAATTTTTGAAAAATTAAATTTCAGTATTTTCCCACTTTAATCCTGATCAATCCTCCCCCCTTTAGAGGCAATGGGCCCAATTTCACTAATCTATTGCAATAGATGAGGTAATTATTCTTCAATTTGTTCCTTAGTAAACCACTTGCCTTGGTGAGAATGCTAACCAGCTCAAACCACCCAATACAAAGGAATGTTCTAATTTTTCAAAGTATTTAAAATGGGTTCAATAACAAGGTGACACTAGACTGAAGCAGTAGTAGAGGGATTTAACTCTCTAGCTTGAATGTGTTTAGTAGCTTGGGAGATATCCAATAAAGGACAAAAATAGGGTCTCAACAACTCTACATTGAAAACTGGATGTAGTCCCAGAAAGGATGGCAAATTAAGTTCAAAAGCATTCTCACCAACTTGTTTCACAATAGTGTATGGTCTATAATGAAGAGGATGAAGCTTCCTATTTGGTCCATGCAGGCGCTCTTTCTGAAGATGTAACCATACCTTGTCACCAAACTGAAATAGATGAGGAGTTCTATGTGTATCATGTCATTCCTTATACTTCTGATTACTCTGCTCCAATATCTAAGAAACTTGTTCTTGTAGGTGTCTAATGTTATCAATGAATTTTTTTGCTTTATCTACCTCCTTGTCACCATTCAATGGACTACTAGAGTGCAGAGATGGGATTGCTACATCCATAGGTGCCAATGGCTGGTACCCAAGAGAAACCTCAAATGGGCTATGCCCTATAGTACTATAGAGTGCACATTTATAGCCATGTTGCACATAGGGTAAGCTTTCATCCCATGTGTGAGGATGTTTTGAATGATAAATCCATAAAATATGAATAATCATTCGATTCACCACTTCTATCTGCCCATCTTTTCGGGGATGGAAGGCTGTTGACTTTGTCAATTTCATGTCCATTTTAGCCCATAGTGCAGACCAAAATTTGCTGATGAACTTGCTATCCCTATCAGAAATAATGGGTTTTGGCAAACCAAAATGAACCGACACATGTTCAAAAAATAGCTTGGCAGTATCTTCAGCAGAAATCATCTTTTTACATGCCACCATGATAGCCATTTTAGAAAACCTACTACCACAACATATACACAATCATGCCCCTACGTGGTAGTTGGAAAGGTATTCAAATAATCTTGAACCAAATTTTGGAAACATCGATGTTCCATCATGTTTCTGGGCAGCATATTTGCCCAGAAATGCACTGAAGATGCTCCAAATTGCAATTTACTAAAACATATGTAATTTATGAAAAATTAGATTTCAGTATTTTCCCTCTTTAATACTAATCATTCCTCCCCCCTTAAGAGGCAATGGGCCCCATTGCACTAATCTGCTGCAACAGATCAGGAAATTGTTCTTCAATTTGTTCCTTAGTAAACCACTTGCCTTGATGAGAATGTTGATGAGCTCAAACCACCCGGTACAAAGGAATGTTTTGATTTCTCAAAGTCTTTAAAATGTCTTCAGTAACATGGTCAAACTGGACTAGAGCAGTAGTAGAGGGATTTAACTCTGTAGCTTGAATATGTTCAATAGCTTGGGAGATATCCTATAAAGGAGGGAAATAGGGTCTCAACAATTCCACATTGAAAACTGGATGCATTCCCAAAAAGGATGGCAAATTAAGTTCAAAAGCATTCTCACCAACTTGTTTCACAATAGTGTATGGTCCATAAGGAAGAGGATAAAGCTTCCTATTTGGTCCATGCAGGCACTCTTTTTGAAGATGTAACCATACCTTGTCACCAACCTAAAACTGATGAGGAGCTCTATGTTTATCATGTCTTTCCTTATACTTCCGATTACTCTACTCCAACATCTCATAATATTTTTGGTGTAGGTGTCTAATGTTATCAATGAATTTTTCTACTTTATCTACCTCCTTGTCACCATTCAATGGACTAATAGAGTGTAGAGATGGAATTGCTACATCCATAGGTGCCAATGGCTGGTACCCAAGAGAAACCTCAAATGGACTATGCCCTGTAGTAAAATAGAGTGCACAATTGTAGCCATGTTGCACATAGGGTAAGCTTTCATCCCATGTGTGAGGATGTTTTGAATGATACATCCATTAAATTTGAATAATCATTCGATTCACCACTTCTATCTACCCATCTTTTCGGGGATGGAATGCTATGGACTTTGTCAATTTCATGTCCATTTTAGCCCATAGTGCAGACCAAAATTTGCTGATGAACTTGCTATCCCTATTAGAAATAATGGTTTTTGGTAAACCAAAATGAACCAACACATGTTCTAAAAATAGCTTGGCAGTATCTTCTGCAAAAATCATCTTTTTACATGCCACCATGATAGCCATTTTAGAAAACCTATCTACCACAACATATGCATAATCATGCCCCCACCTGGTAGTTGGAAATGTATTCAAATAATCTTGAACCAAGTTTTGGAAACATCGATGTTCCATCATGTTTCCAAGCAGCATATTTGCCCAGAAATGCACTGAAGACCCTCAAAATTGCTCTTCAATTTGTTCCTTAGTAAACCACTTGCCTTGATGAGAATGCTGACCAGCTCAAACCACCTGATACAAAGGAATGTTCTGATTTCTCAAAGTCTTTAAAATGGCTTCAGTAACATGGTCACACTAGACTAGAGCAGTAGTAGAGGGATTTAACTCTACAACTTGAATGTGTTTAGTAGCTTGGGAGATATCCAATTAAGGAGAAAAATAGGGTCTCAACAATTCCACATTGAAAACTAGATGCAATACCAAAAAGGATGGCAAATTAAGTTCAAAAGCATTCTCACCAACTTGTTTCACAATAGTGTATGGTCCATAATGAAGAGGATGAAGCTTCCTATTTGGTCCATGTAGGTGCTCTTTCTGAAGATGTAACCACACCTTGTCATCAACCTAAAACTGATGAGGAGTTCTATGTTTATCAATTCTTTCCTTATACTTCTGTTTACTCTACTCCAATATCTCATAAACTTGTTGTTGTAGGTGTCTAATGTTATCAATGAATTTTTTTGCTTTACTTACCTCCTTGTCACCATTCAATGGACTACTGAAGTGTAGAGATGGGATTGCTACATCCATAGGTGCCAATGGATGGGACCCAAGAGAAACCTCAAATGGACTATGCCCTGTAGTACTATGGAGTGCATGGTTGTAGCTATGTTGCACATAGGGTAAGCTTTCATCCCATGTGCAAGGATGTTTTGAATGATACATCCGTAAAATATGAATAATCATTTGATTCACCACTTCTCTCAACCCATTTGTTTGGGGATGGTGTTGGATCTTTTCCTTGTAGGACCAAACTTTAATCAAATAGTTGGGCTTAGATCTCAGTTAGACTCTCAAGTTTGACAAGGAAATAGTCCAATTGATGAGGATAGAGAACATCCTCCTTCTTCTTTGAGCTACATAGTCACTTAGGTGGGTAATGCCTTATCTGCACGTTCAAGACACCTCATGACAAACCAAAGGCCTATAGATAGATTAATGTGGAATAGAAATCAATCTCCTATAGGTATCCTGTACCCTAATGAGTTTGAAGGGACCCCTAAGATACCCTAATTCTCTCATAGACCAGTGCCTTGTCCATTGGGCCACAAAGTCAAATATAGTATTGCAAGGGATAGCTATGAAACAAGAAAACAATATACTCAATGTGTTGATGCCTGACATCAATCACACACCATGACCAAACCTCAACTTAGTTCCCACCTGTGCATTCAAATATGTTATTACCCATCAAAGGATTTTAACCCTCCGCTTAGAAGAGACCTGTGAATAGACAATACATTAACCAGCATCCACTGGAAGAGAAGCATGACCTATCCTTGATATTTTAGCTCATACATACATTAACACTAACCCTGAACCAGTTATCTTTGTGAAGAAAACTCCACCCACAAGCTCTTAGGCAATGCAAAGTAGAAAAACTAGACATCCTTGATGCATGACTAATGAGTTCAGAATTCAAATGGAGATAGCTTGACAATAGTAAGAGTATATTAACTTCTCATACATACAAAAAATCTGTTACAATATGCACTGTGTTCTTAGAACCAACAAGAGAAAGAGGAACACTCTATATGAAAAGAAGAAGAGAAAAATCTACAAGAAAAGGATCCTTCATGGAACTAGAAAGGAGCTCTAAGCTGGAACCCTGACAAAGTCAAAACTTTGATAATTTATACCACTAGCTGCCTTGGAAACCCAAAATAGGTTGCAACAAGCTACAGACATCTAGGGCAAGGGTTCTCACCCACCACACCAATTAAAATACATCAAAATTTACTACAAGGGCAGGAAACCAAGCAATCCAGAGAGAGAAGATCTCAGACAAATTCTATAGTTACAAGCATCATTGAGATCAGGATAGAAAACTAGGAATTGCCATGAAAACCAGTACAAATCAGCCACTTGCAAACACACCTTGAACAACAAAATAGTCCTTCATATGGCACAAAAGTCTCTGCAATCAAGTAGCAGGCCTATGGACCAATTTGCAACCACTGGCGCCACCAAACCAATCAAAAACTTTCGTAGAAACCATAAATTTTTGTACTCCCTATTGTTGGAAACCCCTTAAAAATTCAAACTTGTAGGTTAACGGCTATATTCATGGTGCCAGAAGTGAATCAGCAGTCTACATTCAAATCTTGACCAACTTTATATCCCCGCTATTAGATTTTCACCTTCCCGGGCTTAGCAACTTTACATTTATCTTTAGTGGCACAGTCACGCGATCATCAACTTAACTGCCACAGGAATTCTAGCTATATATGTGCTTGGTCACATGATCACAAGGCACCAAACTAACCTTTTTGATCATGTGACTGTGGCTTCTTAATAGTGCAATGCCGATCAAAAACCATCTTGGGAAGCCCTCAGCTCCACCACCAGTCAATGACTAATCAAAACTGAGCACCTCGGCAAGACCCACACAGTGGATCCACCTAACTCCACAACCACGATGCCAAATAGTTTTCACATGATCACATAGCCAGGAAATGGGCTATGCGAACATGCGACAACCTATAGACCTTAACTGCCAACATAACCACCGCCGCTACCTGCCAATGCGACACCCTTGTCACATGATTGCATGGCCAAAAGATGGCCCTTGTGATCATCGCACAAGGCAACAATACTGCCACCTCACCCCCTTTACCTTGCCGCATGCCTTGTCACAAACCCATCAAACAATGAAATGCTTCCATCTTCACAACACCTAACACTGGGCCCACCACCGAGAAAAGCCTTACCCCTTTGGGAAGATCAGATGGTGGTCACATGATCGCAAAGGGGAGGAATATTGTTCATGATCATGTGGCCACCATAGATCTCTTCTGCATTGTCATTCCACTGAAGAAATACCAGGCCCACCATTCTGTGACTTTGCGACCAAAGAAAAATAAATCGCTAGCCAAGTTGCTAGATGTTATCTGCTTAACTGCTAGAATCAGGAGACCAAGTGATAATCGCAAGTCACCAGATCATGGAATGAGAGTTTAACCATAGGAGATTTGAACATTACTAAAAATTGGGACCCACACAGATAGGTTGCAAGTGGTCACATGATTGCATGTCAAAAAATTCTAACATGCAGCCATGTGACAACCAATAAGAACATGTGCTCTTACTTCTCTTCTAACACTGGGTCCACATCTCTACCCTACATCCACTAGAGCCTTGCCACCTCAACATGCTCTAATAGTGGGCCTATTGCAAACAAGCATGTCGGCATCCAATCGGAGATTGGGTGCATGATCGCATGGGGTGAGAATATTCCATGCAATCACATGCTGACCATAGATCTTCAATCTCTGACACCGGGCAATGAAAAGAACTAGGACCCACAAACCAACTACCAAGCATTCAGCGACTACACGACTAACCACCTGCCAGGTCATTGGATGTTAGCCGCTAATCACCAGATATGAAGAGATTACACAATAGCATAGTCACATGATCTTTGAATAAAAATTGTAACCGCTAGAGGATTTGGAGAATCAGCGAGACAAAACCCTTGAAGACCCAGGCCCACCATCCATCGCACCTACATAGTTAGGACCAAGGTTGAAAACACACAAAGTTTTTGACACAGTGAAAGACCAAAAAAAAACAAAGGTTTCTAATGCCAAAGGATAAGTGCACAACAACTGGAAGGCACAAGGTTGAAAACAATGAAGGCTTTCGCATAGATCGAAAACATCGTGGATTTTCAGAAACATTGTGGGTTTTTGATACTGTGGTAGATTCTGAAATTATTTTCGACAGACCTTAAAACTTGAATAACTTTCTGGATTTTGTGATTCAGCATGTACAATTTGAACTAGAGCAAGGTGACAACATGAAGAACATAGGACAGGACACTTCAGGAAAAACTTGCAAGGAAATAGGCCATTTTCATAAGATTTCTGCAATGACAGGAAAATGGACTAACAGATGGAATGCTGTGGACTTTGTCAATTTCATGTCCATTTTAGCCCATAGTGCAGACCAAAATTTTCTGATGAACCTACTATCCCTATAAGAAATAATGGTTTTTGGCAAACAAAAATGAACCCACACATGTTCAAAAAATAGCTTGGTAGTATCTTCTGCAAAATCCATCTTTTTGCATGCCACCATAATAGCCATTTTAGAAAACCTATCTACTACAACATATACATAATCATGCCCCCACCTGGAAGTTTGAAAGGTATTCAAATAATCTTGAACCAAATTTTGGAAACATCAATGTTCCATCATGTTTTCGGGTAGCATGTTTTCCCATAAATGCACCGAAGACCCTCAAAATTGCAATTTAATAAAGCATATGAAATTTTGGAAAAATTAGATTTCAGTATTTTCCCACTTTAATCTTGATCATTCCTCCCCCCTTAAGAGGCAATGGGCCCCATTGCACTAATCTAGTGCAACAGATGAGGAAATTGTTCTTCAATTTGTTCCATAGTAAACCACTTGCCTTGATGAGAATGCTGACCAACTCGAACCACCCGATACAAAGGAATGTTCTGATTTCTCAAAGTCTTTAAAATGGCTTCAGTAACATGGTCACACTGGATTGGAGTAGTAGTAGAGGGATTGAACACTATAGCTTGAATGTGTCCAATAGCTTGGGAGATATCCAATAAAGGAGGAAAATAGGATCTCAACAATTCCACATTGAAAATTGGATGCAGTCCCAAAAAGGATAGCAAATTATGTCCAAAAGCATTTTCACCAACTTGTTTCACAATAGTGTATGGTCCATAATGAAGAGGATGAAGCTTCCTATTTGGTCCATACAGGCCCTCTTTCTGAAGATGTAACCATACTTTGTCCCCAACTTGAAACTGATGACGAGTTCTAGGTTTATCATGTCTTTCCTTATACTTCTAATTACTCTTCTCCAATATCTCATAAACTTGTTGTTGTAGGTGTCTAATGTTATAAATGAATTTTTCTACTTTATCTGCCTCATTATCACCATTCAATGGACTACTAGAGTGTAGAGATGGGATTACTACATCTAAAGGTGCCAATCGCCGGTACCCAAGAGAAACCTCAAATGGACTATGCCCTATAGTACTATGGAGTGCACAGTTGTAGCTATGTTTCACATAGGGTAGGCTTTCATCCCATGTGTGAGGATGTTTTTAATGATACATCCATAAAATATGAATAATCATTCGATTCACCACTTCTATCTGCCCATCTGTTTGGGGATGGAATGATGTGGACTTTGTCAATTTCATGTCCATTTTAGCCCATAGTGCAGACAAAAATTTGCTGATGAACATGCTATACCTATTAGAAATAATGGTTTTTGGCAAACCAAAATGAACCCACACATGTTCAAAAAATAGCTTAGCAGTATCTTCTGCAGAAATCATCTTTTGACATGCCACCATGATAGCCACTTTAGAAAACCTATCTACCACAACATATACACAATCATGCCCTCTCTTGGTAGTTGGAAAGGTATTCAATTAATCTTGAGCCAAGTTTTGGGAACATCGATGTTCCATCATGTTTTCGAGCAGCATATTTTCCCAGAAATGCACCGAAGACCCTCAAAATTGCAATTTACTAAAACATATGAAATTTTGGAAAAATTAGATTTCATTATTTTCCCACTTTAATCCTAATCATTCCTCCCACCTTAAGAGGCAATGGGCCCCATTGCACTAATCTACTGCAACAGATGAGGAAATTGTTCTTCAATTTGTTCCTTAGTAAACCACTTGCCTTGATGAGAATGCTGACCAACTCAAACAACCCAATACAGAGGAATGTTCTAATTTCTCAAAGTGCTTGAAATGGCTTCAGTAAAATGGTCACACTGGACTGCAGTAGTAGTAGAGTGATTTAACTCTGGAGCTTGAATGTGCTTAGTAGCTTGTGAGATATCCAATAAAGGAGGAAAATAGGGTCTCAAAAATTTTGCATTGAAAACTGGATGCAGCCCCAAAAAAGATCGCAAATTAAGTTCAAAAGCATTCTCACCAACTTGTTTCACAATAGTGTATGGTCCATAACATAGAGGACCAAGCTTCCTATTTTGTCCATGTAGGCACTTTTTCTGAAGATGTAACCATACCTTCTCACCAACCTGAAACAGATGAGTTCTATGTTTATCATGTCTTTCCTTATACTTCTGATTACTCTACTCCAATATATCACAAACTTGTTGTTGTAGGTGTCTAACTTTATCAATGAATTTTTCTACTTTATCTACCTCCTTGTCACCATTCAATGGACTACTAGAGTGTAGTGATGGGATTTCTACATCCATAGGTGCCAATGGCTGGTACCCAAGAGAAATCTCAAATGGACTATGCCCTGTAGTACTATGAAGTGCACGGTTGTAGTTGTGTTGCACATAGGGTAAGATTTCATCCCATGTGCAAGGATGTTTTGAATGATACATCCGTAAAATATAAATATTCATTCGATTCATCACTACTATCTGCCCATCTGTTTGGGGATGGAATGATGTCAACTTTGTCAATTTCATGTCCATTTTAGCCCGTAGTGCAGACCAAAATTTGTTGATGAACCTACTATCCCTATCAGAAATAATGGTTTTTGGCAAACCAAAATGAACCCACACATGTTCAAAAAATAGCTTGGCGGTATCTTATGTAGAAATCATCTTTTTACATGCCACCATTTTAGCCATTTTAGGAAACCTATTTACCACAACATATACACAATCATGCCCCCACCTAGTAGTTGGAAATGTATTCAAATAATCTTGAACCAAATTTTAGAAACATCGATGTTCCATCATGTTTTCAGGCAGCATATTTGCCTAGAAATGCACCGAAGACCCTCAAAATTGCAATTTACTAAAACATATGAAATTTATCAAAAATTAGATTTCAGTAATTTTCCACTTTAATTCTGATAATTCCTCCCCCCTTAAGAGGCAATGGGCCGCATTGCACTAATCTGTTCAAATAGATAAGGAAATTGTTCTTTAATTTGATCCTTAGTAAACCACTTGCCTTGATGAGAATGTTGACCAGCTCGAACCACCCTATACAAAGGAATGTTTTGATTTCTCAAAGTCTTTAAATGCCTTCAGTAACATGCTCACACTAGACTAGAGTAGTAGTAGAGGGATTTAACTCTACAAGTTGAATGTGTTCAGTAGCTTGAGAGATATCCAATTAAGGAGGAAAATAGGGTCTCAACAATTCCACATTGAAAACTAGATGCAGTCCCAAAAGGATGGAAAATTAAGTTCAAAAGAATTCTCACAAACTTGTTTCACAATAGTGTATGGTCCATAATAAAGAGGATGAAGCTTCCTATTTGGTCCATGTAGGTGCTCTATCTGAAGATGTAACCATACCTTGTCACCAACCTGAAACTGATGTGGAGTTCTATGTTTATCATGTCTTTCCTTATACTTTTGATTACTCTGCTCCAATATCTCATAAACTTGTTGTTGTAGGTGTCTAATATTATTAATTAATTTTTCTAGTTTATCTACCTTCTTGTCACCATTCAATGGACTACTAGAGTGTAGTGATGGGATTGCTACATCCATAGGTGCCAATGGCTGGTACCCAAGAGAAATCTCAAATGGACTATGCCCTATAGTACGATGAAGTGCACGGTTGTAGCTGTGTTGCACATAGGGTAAGCTTTCATCCCATGTGCAAGGATGTTTTGAATGATACATCCATAAAATATGAATATTCATTCGATTCATCACTTCTGTCTACCCATTTGTTTGGGGATGGAATGATGTGGACTTTGTCAATTTTGTGTCCATTTTAGCCAATAGTGCAGACCAAAATTTGCTGATGAACCTGCTATCCCTATCAAAAATAATGGTTTTTGGCAAACCCAAATGAACCCACACATGTTCAAAAAATATCTTGGCGGTATCTTCTGTAGAAATCATCTTTTTACATGCCACCATGATAGCCATTTTAGAAAACCTATCTACCACAACATATACACAATCATGCCCCCACTTGGTAGTTGGAACGGTTTTCAAATAATCTTGAACCAAATTTTGGAAACATCCATGTTCCATCATGTTTTCGGGCAGCATATTTGCCTAGAAATGCACCGAAGACCCTCAAAATTGCAATTTACTAAAACATATGAAATTTATGAAAAATTAGATTTTAGTATTTCCCCACTTTAATCCTAATAATTCCTCCCCCCTTAAGAGGCAATGGGTCCCATTGCACTAATCTGTTGCAACAGATAAGGAAATTGTTCTTTAATTTGTTCCTTAGTAAACCACTTGCCTTGATGAGAATGCTGACCAGCTCGAACCACCCTATACAAAGGAATGTTCTAATTTCTAAAAGTCTTTAAAATAGCTTCAGTAACATGCTCACACTAGACTGTAGTTGTAGTAGAGGGATTTAACTCTGCAACTTGAATGTGTTCAGTAGCTTGAGAGATATCCAATAAAGGAGGAAAATAGGGTCTGAACAATTCCACATTGAAAACTTTATGCAGTCCCAAAAGGAAGGCAAATTAAGTTCAAAAGAATTCTCACCAACTTGTTTCACAATAGTGTATGGTCCATAATGAAGAGGATGAAGCTTCCTATTTAGTCCATGTAGGTGCTCTTTCTCAAGATGTAACCATACCTTGTCAGCAACCTGAAACTGATGAGGAGTTTTATGTTTATCATGTCCTTCCTTATACTTCTAATTACTCTGCTCTAATATCTCATAAAATTTTGGTTGTAGGTGTCTAATGTTATCAATGAATTTTTCTTCTTTATATACTTCCTTGTCACCATTCAATGGACTACTAGAGTGTAGAGATGGGATTGCTACATCCATAGGTGACAATGGCTGGTACCCAAGAGAAACCTCAAATGGACTATGCCCTATATTACTATGGAGTGCACAGTTGTAGCTGTGTTGCACATAGGGTAAGCTTTCATCCCATGTGTGAGGATGTGTCAAATGATACGTCTGTAAAATATGAATAATCATCTTATTTACCACTTCTATCTGCCCATCTATTTGGGGATGGAATATTTTGTACTTTGTCAATTTCCTGTCCATTTTAGCCCATAGTGTAGACCAAAATTTGTTGATTAACCTGCTATCCCTATCAGAAATAATGGTTTTTGGAAAACCAAAATGAACCCACAAATGTTCAAAAAATAGCTTGGCAGTATCTTCTACAGAAATCATATTTTTACATGCCACCATGATAGCCATTATAGAAAACCTATCTACCACAACATATACACAATCATGCCCCCGCTTGGTCATTGGAAAGGTGTTACAATAATCTTGAACCAAATTTTGGAAACATCAATGTTTCATCATGTTTCCAGACAACATATTTTCCTAGAAATGCACTAAAGACCCTCAAAATTGCAATTTACTAAAACATATGAAATTTTGGAAAAATTATATTTCAGTATTTTCCCACTTTAATCCTAATCATTCCTCCCCCCTTAAGAGGCAATAACTCCCATTGCACTAATCTACTGCAACAGATGAGGAAATTGTTCTTCAATTTTTTCCCTAGTAAACCACCCGATACAAAGGAATGTTTTGATTTCTCAAAGTCTTTAAAATGGCTTCAGTAACATGGTCACACTGGACTGGAGCAGTAGTAGAGGGATTTAACTCTGTAGCTTGAATGTATTCAGTGGATTGGAAGATATCCAATAAAGGAGGAAAATAGGGTCTCAACAATTCCACATTGAAAACTAGATGTAGTCCCAAAAAGGATGGCAAATTAAGTTCAAAAGAATTCTCAGGAACTTGTTTCACAATAGTGTATGGTCCATAACGAAGAGGAAAAAGCTTCATATTTGGCCCATGTAGCTTCTCTTTCTGAAGATGTAAGCACACCTTGTCACCAACCTTAAACTGATGAGGAGTTCTATGATTATCATGTCTTTCCTTATACTTCTGATTACTCTGCTCCAATATCTTAGAAACTTGTTATTGTAGGTGTCTAAGGTTATTAATGAATTTTTCTACTTTATCTACCTCCTTGTCACCATTCAATGGACTACTAGAGTGTAGAGATGGGATTGCTACATCCATAGGTGCCAATGTCTGGTACCCAAGAGAAACCTCAAATGGACTATGCCCTGTACTACTATGGAGTGCATGGTTGTAGTTGTGTTTCACATAGGGTAAGCTTTCATCCCATGTGCAAGGATGTTTTTAATGATACATCCATAAAATATGAATAATCATTTGATTCACCACTTCTGTCTGCCCATCTATTTGGGGATGGAATGATGTGCACTTTGTCAATTTCATGTCTATTTTAGCCCATAGTATAGACCAAAATTTTCTGATGAACCTACTGTCCCTATCAGAAATAATGGTTTTTGTCAAACCAAAATGAACCCACACATGTTCAAAAAATAGATTGGCAGTATCTTCTGCAAAAATCATCTTTATACATGCCACCATGATAGCCATTTCAGAAAACCTATCTACCACAACATATACACAATCATGCCCCCGCCTGGTAGTTGGAAAGGTATTCAAATAATCTTGAACCAAATTTTGGAAACATCGATGTTCCATCATGTTTTTGGGCAGCATATTTGCCCAGAAATGCACCGAAGACCCTCAAAATTGCAATTTACTATAACATATGAAATTTTGGAAAAATTAGATTTCAGTATTTTCCCACTTTAATCCTAATCATTCCTCCCCCCTTAAGAGGCAATGGCCCCCATTGCACTAGTCTACTGGAATAGACGAGGAAATTGTTCTGCAATTTGCTCCTTAGTAAACCACTTGCCTTGATGAGAATGCTGACCAGCTCGAACCACCCGATACAAAGGAATGTTCTGATTTCTCAAAGTCTTTAAAATGGCTTCACTAACATGGTCACACTAGACTGGAGCAGTAGTAGAGGGATTTAAATCTATAGCTTGAATGTGTTGAGTAGCTTGGTAGATATCCAATAAAGGAGGAAAATAGGGTCTCAACAATTCCACATTGAAAACTGGATGCAGTCCCAAAATGGATGGCAAATTAAATGCAAAAGCATTCTCATCAACGTGTTTCACAATAGTGTATGGTCCATAATGAAGAGGATGAAGCTTCCTATTTGGTCCATGCAGGTGCTCTTTCTGAAGATGTAACCATACCTTGTCACCAACTTGAAACTGATGAGGAGTTCTATGTTTATCATGTCTTTCCTTATACTTCTGATTACTCTGCTCCAATATCTCATAAACTTGTTGTTGTAGGTGTCTAATGTTATTAATGAATTTTTCTTCTTTATCTCCCTCCTTGTCACCATTCAATGGACTACTAGAGTGTTGAGATGGGATTGCTACATCCATAGGTGCCAATGGCTGGTACCCAAGAGAAACCTCAAATGGACTATGCCCTATAGTACTATGGAGTGCACGACTATAGCTGTGTTGCACATAGGGTAAGGCTTTCATCCCATGTGTGAGGATGTTTCGAATGATACATCCGTAAAATATGAATAATCATTTGATTCACCACTTTTGTCTACCCATCTGGTTTTGGGATGGAATGTTGTGGACTTTGTCAATTTCATGTCCATTTTAGCCCATAGTGCAGACCAAAATTTGCTGAGGAACTTGCTATCCCTATCAGAAATAATGGTTTTTGGAAAACCAAAATGAACCCACACATGTTCAAAAAATAGCTTGGCAGTATCTTCTATAGAAATCATATTTTTACATGCCACCATGATAGCCATTTTAGAAAACCTATCTACCACAACATATACACAATCATGCCGCCGCCTAGTAGTTGGAAAGGTATTCAAATAATATTGAACCAAATTTTGGAAACATCGATGTTCCATCATGTTTCTGGGCAGCATATTTTCCTAGAAATGTATCGAAGACCTTCAAAATTGCAATTTACTAAAACATATGAAATTTTGAAAAAAATTAGATTTGATTATTTTCCCACTTTAATCCTGATCAAGATGTCAGGACTAGCATGCTGGATTAGACTGGTATCCTTAGCCACACCTATAGTGTTAACTAAGGATCCATCAAGTTGTGTAACCTTCCTTTGGAAGGGTCCATACCTTAGTCCTAATTGGTCGACTACTTTCTTGGGCATTACAGTGCTAGTAGTTCCACTACCTACCATACAATTATGTACTAAAGATTTTCTAATGATTAAAGATACATAAAAGGGAGGTGGTTTTGAGTTCCTCCCTTGCATGGTATTGGCCTTGGAGTTGCTACTTGGAGTCTCCCTTTCTTGATCAGTGTTAACACTACTACATTTGGGGCCAAATTTTGATAGAGGTTTCTGACAGGTAACTTTTTCTTATGAATTTGGTGGTTTTTTTTTTGTAATAGGTCCCAATGATGTTGGTATTCTGATGGGTGTTTAAATGACCATCATAATTATGACAGATTTATTGTATACATTCAAAAAAAAAAGTGAAAGAGCCTCATCATTTTTATTTTTATTGGAGAGCAGGAGAATAGGAGCGACAACTGAGCGCGGGAGAAGGTATGTGATTTCTTCATCTTTCAAGCCTCTAGCATCATATTCGAATGCATTTCATTTTATTGTTGAGGGATTTTCTCTCTAAAATGACCACATTCTACTGGTGGCATGCCCTAGCCAGTGCTTTATCTCTATTATTTGATGTTATTGGTGCTTGTGCTCAAGGATATCGATTCATTGTATTCAAATGTTTGGATTCATGTTTGTTGATATTACTGGCATATGTGTTTAATGACACCATTGTATATTGCTATCACTAAAATGATCACATTCTACTGGTGTCATGCCCTAGCCCACACTTTAACTCCATTATTTGATGTTATTGCTGCTTGTGCTCAAGGGTATCCATTTTTTTGAAATGTTGACTGTGGTTATCAAATGGACAGCCCGTGAGCTTTTAGCCAGGTGCCATTTGTATTAATATCTTAGGGAATCAAATGTATTGTATCATTGATAGTTGAGACTTTGTTAAAAGGAAATAGGACAAAGAATGATTTTTATTTAGTTTCTCTATTTTGATCCCTAAGTGGCTTACAACCCTAGAGAAGTATATGCAGATTTATGAATCTAGTTGCAAGATACATATCAGCTGATAATTCACAAGAAATCCATGCATCCAATTTGACTAGCAATTAATATAAAGAACTAGGGTCCTCCAATGGCCCAATCATCTAGACCTTGACTATCCCCTCAACCAGTGACCCTTCCAAACTGGGTTATCATGCAATCAGTGAGTGATCCTTCATTCTCCTGGTTTTCCCTACATCCAAACATATTGGAAATACACAATACAATGATAACAAGTCTTTCACAATCCCCCTTCCCACAAGGGACACTATCAACCATCCCTTCCACATAGTATTTCACTATTGTACAAGTGGATTGTGCAGAACAGTTAACATTAAACAAGGAGCAAACTCCTCAACACATCTTTGTTGTAAACATGCCATTGGTTTAGTTTTGTAAATTTGTTTTTTGTGTTAAATACATTTAAATGGAACATTAAGCATAGTAATAATATGATTAATCTATTATTAATTATAGATTAAATGCCCATAACACCTTTATCAGTTTAGCATGTTATTATAAGATACTAAAGAAGACCTACTATTTGTTAGAGAAATCCTCAGTGTCCCCCACAATGAAGAAAATGAAGATTGACCTCCTGCCCCACAAAAAAGAACATTGTAATAAGAATAAGATATAAAATAGTGTTAGAATAAACTTTGAACAAAGACATGTAATGCTTAAGTTAATGATCTAAAAAGCTGTAAATATAGGAATTGAAAAAGAAGATAGTACCAAGACACATTTTAACAAATATGAAACATGAGGAAAAGTAATAACATTAACAATGCCAAGATTCACAACATTAAATTTCACCTATGGATGAGGTTCTGTAGTGGGTTACCCAGCATCAAAAATATGTTGAGTTGCATTTTAGCTATAACTAAGAGTATCATGTGGAAACCATTGAATTCAATAGCAAATGAAACCTAACACCAACACTATTCCTCTCAACTTCCCCAACCACTCCTAATCGGTTAGAGGGTTATTTCTAGAATCTCCACTATTCTTATCCTTACAACCAATTCTTAAACATACTTTATCTGATATGATAATAACATGGTAAATTGAACCAATGGCATGTTCTTCATGTGGTACAAGGAAGATTTGGCTATCAAATCTTCCTTCGTGCAAGCTGAGAGTGGGAGAAGGTATGTGATTTCTTCATCTTTGATTGGTATCTTTGACGTGAAATGTCTTTTGAGCCTCTGGCATCATATTTGACTACAAATTTCAAATGCATTGCATTTTATTTGACCATGAATGCTCACTGAAATGACCGCATTCTACTGGTGTTGTGCCCTAGCCCATGCTTTATCTCCATTATTTGATGTTATTGGTGCTTGTGCTCAAGGATATCGATTCACTATTTTCAAATGTTTGGATTCACATTTGTTGATATTACAATTCATCATATCAGATAAAGTATGTTTAAGAATTTTTAGTGTCTAAACACTCAAGTAATCCCTCTAACCGATTAGGAGTGATTGGGGAAGTTGAGAGGAAAGTTTTCAAACATTCATATTCACTTATTGAATGCTTTGGAGACTACTGGTTTGATTGTCCATGTGTTAATGTTAAGAAGAGATCAATGAAGTATTGAAATACATTCTTACATGTTTGGAGATGTTTAAGAGGCACTTATCATGACTGTACCCTCAGAAATAGCGGCATAGACTGGTTTTACTAAGTTTCCTTTGTCTATTTTGAGGTTTCCTTTCTTTGCTGCAGGGGTACAATCAAAGGGTTCATTGACAAAATGATCCTTTGAATGGTTGCTATGAATATGAATGATTTGATATAGCATATTGCTCATTTTACTTGAATTTTGGAATAGCTTGTGCAAGGGTGAAAGTAGTTTTGATCATTTTGGTCATGACTGTTCCTCTACACAGCCAGAAAATATAATTGTCTAATGATTATATGTAATGTTGAATGGATTAAATTATTTATTCTTGGTAGAAGTGATTGGAAGGAATAGTGTTTGTGTTAGGTTTCATTTATTTTTGAATTTAATGGTTTCCAAGATGTGTTGAGGAGTTTGTTCCTTGTTTAATGTTAATTGTTCCTGCACAATCCTTTAATACAATAGTGGAATGCTATGTGATTGACAATTTCATACAACTGGTCCTTTGGCATGTATTAAATACAATCTAGTCACTTATCGAATTCTTTGGAGACTACTGGTTTGACTGCCCATGCATTACCAGTGTCTGAGATTCATTAAAGGATACAAAACCCTTCATTTTGGGGTTATTGTGTGTGGGTTCAAATGTAAGTTTGATTTAGTTAATGTTTAGAAGAGATCAATAAAGTATTTAAAGACAATCTTACATGTTTGGAGAGGTTTGAGAGGCACTTATCATGACTGTACCCTCACAAATAATGGCATAGACTGGTTTTACTAAGTTTCCTTTCTCTATTTTGAGGTTTCCTTTCTCTGTCATAGGGGCACAGTCTGAGGGTTCATTGACAAAATGATCCTTTGAATGGTTACTATGAATACGAATGATTTGATATAGCATATTTCTCATTTTACTTGAAGTTTGGAATAGCTTGTACTTGAATTTTGGAATAGCTTGTGCTTGTGCTGGAATTCTTGGTAGAAGTGAATGGAAGGAATAGTGTTGGTGTTAGGTTTCATTTATTATTGAATTCAATGGTTTCCAAGATGTGATGAGGAGTTTTCTCCTTGTTTAATGTTAACTATTCCTACACAATCCACTTATACAATAGTGAAATGCTATGTCATTAACATAAATTTGCTCACAACATTTGTGTATTAAAACTATTCACAACTTAATAATATTAGGTAATCAAATGCTTAAATCAATTTATTCAAGTTGTGGGAATTCACGGGGCTATTCTATATCTAATACACATGCACCCATAAGTTCACCAAAATAGTAGTCAAAGAGTATCATTAGGATATTCTTGACACTACTACATATGGGGCCAAATTTTGACAAAAGTTTCCGATGGGTAAATTTTTCTTATGAATTTGGTGTTTCTGATACCGCCATTACTATCTTACATGTGTGGGACAACTCATTACATTTATGCCATTTGAGAAAGATTGGCCTACTCCAAAAGTGGCAGGAAGGTGTCATCATTCTCTACCTTACGTGCTGAAGATGGTAGCCAGACATTAATTATGGCCATGCCTATCACGGTCAGGAGTAGATCAATTCCCAAGATAGGCATGGCCATAATTAATGCCTGGCTACCATCTTCGACATGTAAGGTACAAAATGACGGTGCCTTCCTGCCACTTTTGGAGTAGGCCAGTCTTTCTCAAATGGCACAAATGTAATGAGATGTCCCACACATGTAAGATAGTAATGGAAGTATTAGAATGCTCCTAGATAATAATGACACATTTCAAAGATATGATGACAAGTATGTTACATGTATTACTATTTGGACATCATTACCTATGTTTATGCAATATTCTTATTATTGTTTTACCTACTTGACATTATAAGACTTAACTAGTGTCTTTGACATTTAAAGACTTAACTAGTGGATTTATATTTAATCTTACAATAATACAGTTCCTATTGATTCAAACTTTTTAAATTATTCTTTCTTTGCCTACTATTTTGGTGAACTTATGGGTGCATGTGTTATTATTGAATTCAATGGTTTCCAAGATGTGTTGAGGAGTTTGCTCCTTTTTTAATGTTAACTATTCCTGCGCAATCCACTCATACAACAGTGAAATACTGTCATGATTGACAATTTCATACAACTGGTCCTTTAGCATGTATTAAACAAAATAGAATTTTCAGCATATTATTATAATTCTATTTCTTTGTTGTAAACATGCCATTGGTTCAATTTTGTAAAGAAAAATTTGTGTACAATTTTTTTTTTCTATTTTTTCCATTTGATAACCTAGTCAAATTTCAAAATAGTGAATAACATCAAACAATGGAGATAAAGCATGGGCTAGGGCACAACAACAATAGATTAAAACTAAACCAATGACATGTTTACAACAAAGAAATAGAATGATAATAATATGCTAAAAATTCTATTCTATTTAATACACACCAAAGGACCAGTTGTATGAAATTGTCAATCACATAGTACTTAACTATTGTATGAGTGGATTGTGTAGGAACAATTAACATTAAACATAGACAGTGTTCTCTTTACTTTCTCAAATCTCTGCAAGTCAAGAACATTAGAGTTGTATAATACATTGTTAGTATCATTTTTCCATGGTTCCTAGGTCTTTGGGTCCATGCAAAGGAAATAGATTACAAAATACATTTCAAAACAAATGAAAAACTTAGCAAATTCAGTCTACCTCATTGTAGATGAAGGAAGAATCATGCTAATAGTTCCTCTAAGTCTTCCAAAATATTTATTGAACTCCCCTAAAGTCCTATTGGATCCCAAAATTGCTTAATCCAATCAACTTACATGAGGATCATGAGAAACTTCAAAGGATTAAAAATATTACTTGGAACAGTCAAATTATTATGCTTTCAAATCAGCTACCTATTGACATATCCCTTGCAAGGGAGAGAAGCCAAAAACATAAAGAACATGCACATAAACATGGCAACTGAAAAGCTTAAATGGAATACACCGAGAAGTACCAAATGATGAATGCTCAATTGTTGTAATGGAAAAGTATCAAAACCATCCATTTCTAGAACTTGATTTTATAGCCTAAATGATTTTTCTATAGTCGTAACGATTTTTCTAGAACTTGATTTTATAGTCTTAATGATTTTCTATAGTCCTAATGATTTTTCTATAGTACTCTTAATGATTTTTCTAGAACTTGATTTTATAGTCTTAATTATTTTTCTATAGTCCTAATGATTTTTCTATACTCTTAATGGTTTTTCTTTCATCCTAATGTTTATTTCTCTTGATAAATTAGGCCTTGAATTTGAATTTTTGTTCACTGTTTTATTTCAACTTGATATTTCATTCATTTTTCACATACACAGAGACTACACATGCTGATAAAAAATGAGCTATTTGATTAAGGTTAACTATTCATGATTGTAAAGTCAATATTTATGATGGTACTCCTTGGTGTATTTCATTTTAAAATAATCATGTTTCTATGGCTATGATAAATGTCCCTTTGTGTTGAGAAAATTAGAGTTGAAAAAATGGTTGCAAAAAAATCATCCTTCTTCCACCAACATTCTAGTCAATGTACAAGTAATGAGTCGTTCCATTCAAGAAAGACCATGTCTGACAATATCAACATAGAACAAAATAAGGAGTATGCAAAATTTAGTGATTGTCTCTTCTATTAGAGCCACTTCATAAGCACAGGTGATGCACATGCATATTTTCTTGAGTGCTATTGGGCGCTTACCCAGCAACACATGTACTATTGTGAAAATCAGCACAAATATATTTGTTGTTGGGTCTAGCTTATACCTTCTATGATCAACTCTTATATGCACAGGTGATGAACATTCAAATTTTCCTAAGCAGTACTTTGAGTAGACCTCCTACACATGTACTATTGTGAAAATCATCACAAGTCCATTTGTTGGAGGGCTACTCAAAGTACACATGTTTAGAGGTCTAAAGGAAACAAGAGAATTTGAAGAGTCACGAGTCTTAAGATTGTACTTAATATAGCCAAGCTTCATTCAATGGTACATTCAAACATGAAACAAACAATTCTTAAACCAGATTAAACCAGTAAACTCAAGGACATACTGATTATAAGTAAACTAGTAAACCAAAGGATTTTTCTTATTTCTTGTCTATGCTTGGTGACAAGATTTTGAGCTATTTGATTTAGGTTTACTTTTCATTATTGTAAATGGTTAATATTTCTAATGGTACTCCTTGGTGTATTTCATATAAAAATAATAAATGTAGTAATGATGGTCCGGTGCATTATTGATAAATAGGCTCGATGACCCTTGTCAATGTGTCAAACTATCGATGTGGTGGTGGGTAGTGTGTGTTGAAGACTTCATGGACACCGAACAACCCTGGATGACAATTTTGGTGCTGCCCAAATAGAAAGAAGGTTTTTGATGTGTATATATTTAATGTTTGTAATGTAAATACTACTCATTATAATATAAAAACTAATGTAGACTTGGCATCACAGGGAAATAATGGTTGTGGATACTTTAGTTGGGCCAATGACAACTCATCTGCATCTATTCACCCATCTCCACTTATCCATGATGAAGGATTTGAGTGCAAAATGTGTCAGGCTAGGGAAAATTCCAAAATTATATTTTTACGATGCCTTCTCTATATTGTAATCATATATCTTTGTTGCGACCATATGCAGAGATGAACTCAAGAATTAGTAAGTTTAGTATTTTCATATTGTAATAATATTTTAATATGGATATGACGTAAATTATCTTTGCCTCAAGTGCACATATATATGGTTTACATCTTTTCTTAGAATAATTCTTCATGTTTATGGCTCAGGTTAGCCCCAATCTGCTATCAATCATATGATTTAACGTATAGTGTTTTCTTGGTTGTTCCATTTGTTCTTTGACCTTGACTATGGATTGACTATCATTTTCAAGCTTGAGCACGGCTTCATACCAAGAACCATCCATAGATTTGTACGCAATGCTGATTTACGAATGTAAATAACACATTGAACCTAATCTATGAATGTGCATGGTATGAAGTCTTGCTGAAGTTTTAGCATGGAGAATGAATAGTGGTTATAGTTGTCCATCCATGAATAAACTTGCTGATAGAGATTCAGAGTAGGAAAATCTTATTTTTGATGTGAGGGAGAGAAGCCAAACACATAAAGAACATGCAAATAAACACAACAACTACAAAACATAAATGTAGGTATCACAACAGCTGAGAAACATAAATGTAGGTATCATGGTCATAATTGTTTGGAGACACAACAAAAGTGAATGCTATACCCAAAAAATGCAACACAACCACTACTCCTGCAGTTATAAGTTGACACTGCAGGATCCAAAAACCATATATAGATTCCTTATCTTTGGTTTTTGGATCCCGCAATGTCCACTTAGAACTATAGGAGTAGTGGTTGTGTTGCATTGTCTGTGTATAGAATTCAATTATGTTGTGTCTCCAAACAATTATGACCATGATGCCTACATTTATGTTTCTTAGTTGTTGTGTCCTAGGACCCCTTATGACCCTTTACAACCATTTACGATCCCTAAGAATACATCTTAGAGGTCTTAAAATGTCATAAAAGGTCATAAGCGGCTCCTAGGAGGGGCCAAATGAGCTTCCACCTTCATGTGGTTGGCCCTGTTAAGTAGAGAATGTTTAACTATTCTTGAAACAAAGAGAAGCTCAATAATTTAAGGTCTCAGTCCATCGAGATGCTGAAAAAATGACAGGAATCAACGATGGAGATTTTTTAGATTATGAGAAGACATATATGGAGTGGAGGCCAATTTGAGTACCAGTGCAGAGTGTTAATAATTATAGCCTTTTGGCTAAGATTGAGTACCTTGACTATGGATTGACTATCATTTTCAAGCTTGAGCATGGCTTCATACCACGCACCATCTGTAGATTTGTATGTAATGTTGATTTACGAACATAAATAATGCATTGAACGTAATCTATGAATGTGCATGGTATGAAGTCTTGCTGAAGTTTGAGCGTCCTCCCTTTATTCAAGTGAGGGATTGGAATGAGTTCATTTTGGATGCAAAGGAGAAAGGGGATACTCAAAGAGGAATTACACCAGCAAATGGGAGAAGGTATAAACATTTTAATAGATTTTAATTATTAAATAATGAAATTTGCATATACTAGTGTTCTAAGCATCCTCTTTACATGATTTAAGGTCTTACTCCAAGGACAAATTAAATTAGACTTACTATCCAAAATACATAAAAAAACATGCACATAAACACGACAACTGAGAAACATAAATGTAGATTTCACAATAGCTGAGAAACATAGTTGTAGGCATCATAGTCACAAACTTTTGGAGATAATAAAATGGTATACCCAGATGATGCAACACAAATATCACTCCTCTGGTTCCAAGTTTACACTATAGTAAACAAAACCCATATATAAATTAAGAATAAAGTTAGAGAGCGGAGGAGGGTAGTAATGACAAAAATATATAATACAGGGTCCCTATATTATTTTGGTCATTATCGCTCTCCTCCTGTGCTCTTTAAATTTATTCTTAATCTATATATGGGTTTTTTTTATTGTAGTGTAGACTTGGAACTAGAGGAGTTGTTGTGTTGCATCATTTGGATATACCACTCAATTATGTTGTGTTTCCAAAAAATTGTGACCATGATGCCTACATTTATGTTTCTTAGCTGTTGTGTCCCAAGACTCCTTATGACCCTTTACGACCTTTTATGATACCTAAGAATACATATTAGAGGTCTTAAAATTTTGTAAAGGGTCATAAGAGGCTCCTAGGAGGGGCTAGATGAGCTTCCACCTTCGTGTGGTTGGCCCTGTTAAGTAGAGAATGTTTAACTATTCTTGAAAAAAAGAGAAGCTCAATAATTTAAGGTCTCAGTCCATCAAGATGTTGAAAAAATGATAGGAATCAATGATGGAGAGTTTTTAGATTCTGAGAAGACGTACATGGAGTGGAGGCTAGATTGAGTACCAGTGTAGAGTGTTAATAATTATAGCCTTTCAGCCAAGATCAAACTGATAAAATAAATACCCTTGTGTGATTTATAATAATAAGGAGATTATTATTTCATATATATATATATATATATATATATATATATATATATATATATATATATATATATATATATATATATATATATATATATATATATATATATATATATATATATATATATATATATATATATATATATATATATATATATATAGTGTGTGTGTGTGTGTGTGTGTGTGTTGGTTGAATTAGTTAAGGGCCCATGTGATGGGGAGGCTAGGATAGACTAGCTAGTCTATGCTTTAATCCTTACCCATGGACCCATGTGTACTAATGACACCTATAAATGGTCTATAGGATACCTTACTCATCCAAAGACCCCCTGACCTACCTAACCTAACCACCAAGTTTAGCTACTTCTTGCATCATTCCAAGCTTTAGTTTCTAGCGTCATCCCTTACATAGGCTCATAAGGGTCTTCTAGAGTTTAGTTCCCTTCTCAAGCTCTAAAAGTGGATTTGGTGAGTTCCAAGGTGTTTTTGTGACATTTGACACATCTATAATGCATTAGCAAGGTTAGGTCATCACCCGATTGTAGGGTTCCTTTGCAATTTAGGGCTACAAGGAAGTGCCCAATTAGGCCTCCTTTCAGTTTTGTAGGGCTTTTTCCTCCTTTCCGTCAAGGATTAAAACCTTCTATTCTAAATAAAATCCATTCCATATGACCAACTCTCAGTGATTTTTGGGGTCTCAAGCCGCCAGTAGGCCATACAATGCCTGAACCTAAATTGAGGGTTTTAAGGGCTTTTTGGGTCTTTCAGGGTCACAGTGTTTGTAGTCTTCAAAAAAATCACTCTTGGCTAGTTTAGGAACTCTCCTCCACAACACTAATACTTCATATATGTGTATTGTTTCCCTCCAAAAGGCATGCCTTGAAACTCATTCCTCTATTCACAAGAGCTCCTTCTCTGCTGACTGCTCCTAGTCGGGCACTGCCAAGCTCACCTAGGGCATGGTCAAACAATTGTTTGCACTTGTACTCCAAGGCCCTACTGCCATAATAATACAAGTTAGGGTCTATTATTTTAGAATCCAAGGTCCCATGGTGTGGGCACAATGGAAAAAAAGCTACAACCCTATAATCTCATGGCTCTCCAAACTGGCAGAGCACTATGTAACTAAAAAGAACTGAAAAAAATGCACAAAAAACATTAAAGAACCTAATCTAATGCACACACATGAAAGATAAACACAAGTAAACAATCACTCTTGCAAGGTTTCACTTAAAACTTCATCTACTCACATGAAATCAGTCTAAAACAATGACTGTTCTTCTTCAAGCAGCATTCAGATTGGTGTTTCCATACTATTACCATACAATAAAATTACCAACACTTCAATTAGGGTTCCTTAGGTCTTAAATACCTATCTCCTTAGTATGTGTGTGGTGTTAGGGATTACTAGCCACTTGGGCTATGTTAGGCTATTACAAAGAAAAACTTGCTTTGCAACTTTTGAAAAGTTGCTGACAAATTTTGAGAAACTTTTTGTTGCTCAAGCACCTTGTGCTCTCCTACTCCAATGACCACTATGAAGCCCTCCCAGAGCACGCACATGTGCTCAAACATCAACCAAACACCCATTCCTAACTTTTTACTATCATAATAGGTCAATGACCTCAAGATGACATCATGCCCTGGGTCATTGTGCCATTTACATTGATAACCAACTGAACAACTAGGACCTCACCTAGGCCTAGACACACACACATGAGCTAAAGCTCTTATTTTCTTACATACTTCACATAGGAAGTTTCATCACAAGAAAATTGGATGGTGGGAGCCCTTGGAAGGGTACTCCTACACCACCAAGGTCAGCCTCTTGGCTTTAACATTAAATATATTTAATAAGACTAGGTCGACCCTCTTAAAGTTTATTTCTAATGATTATGATGATGTTGATGTTGATGTCTATAATTTATTTCACTTACTAATGCTTGCCTAGATTGAATTTTGAATTTCCAGGTTAGAGAACACTTTAAAAGTTTAGGGTTTGTTCCACATGATACTCTTAGTTATAGCTCAAACACAACTCAACATATTTTTGATCTGGGAAAGCCACTATAGAAAATCATCCACAGGTGAAATTTAATGCTGTGAATCTTGGCATTGTTAATTTTATTACTTTTCCTCACGTTTCATATTTGTGAAAATGTTTCTTGGCACTATCTTCTTTTTCAATTCCTATATTTGCAGCTTTTTAGATCATTAACTTAAGCATTACATGTCTTTGTTCAAAGTTTATTCTAACACTATTTTATATCTTATTCTTATTACAATGTTCTTTGTTGTGGGGTAGGAGGTCAATCTTCATTGTCTTCATTGTGGGGGATAGTGAAGATTTCTCTGACAAATAGTAGGTCTTCTTTAGTATCTTATAATAACATGCTAAACTGATAAAGGTGTTATGGGCATTTATTCTACAATTACTAATAGATTAAGCATATTATTACTATGCTTGATGTTCCATTTAAACTCATTTAACACAAAAAATGAATTTACAAAACTAAACCAATGGCATGTTTACAACAAAGATGTGTTGAGGAGTTTGCTCCTTGTTTAATGTTAATTGTTCCTGCACAATCCACTCATACAATAGTGAAATGCTATGTGGAAGGGATGGTTGATAGTATCCCTTGAGGGAAGGGGGATTGTGAAAGACTTGTTATCATTGTATTGTGTATTTCCAATATGTTTGGATGCAGGGTAGACTAGGAGAATGACGGATCACTCACTGATTACATGATAACCCAGTTTTGAAGCGTCACTTGTTGAGGGGACAGTCAAGGTCAGGATGATTGGTCCATTGGAGGACCCTATTTCTTTGAATTAATTTCTATTCAAATTTTATGCATGGATTTCTTGTGAATTATCAGCTACTATGTATCCTGCAATTGCATTTGTAAATCTGCATATACTTCTCTAGGTTTGTAAATCTAAATTATCGGTTCTTTATCCTATTTCCTTTTTAAAAAGTATCCAATATCAATGATACAATACATTTGATGCCCTAAGCTATCAATACAAATGATGCCTAGCTAGAAGCTCACAGGCTGTCCATTTGATAACCATAGTCAACATTTCAAAAAAATGGATATCCTTGAGCACAAGCACCAATAACATCAAATAATGGAGTTAAAGCATGGGCTAGGGCATGACACTAGTAGAATGTGGTAATTTTAGTGATAGAAATATACAATGGCATCATTAAACATATATGCTAGTAATATCAACAAAGGTGAATCCAAACATTTGAAAACCAATGACATGTTTACAACAAAGGTCTAATAGAACTCCCAACAATTCTTAAACATACTTTATCTGATATGATGAATTCTTAAACAATTAAGGTTGGAGTAGACATAGTTAACACACATTTTTTTTTGTGGTACAAGGAAAATTTGGCTAGGTCAAATCTTCCTTCGTGCTAGTAGTCTACAAAATTAGACCTTTATTAACAATTGATCATATCAGATAACTAGTATGTTTAAGAATTGTTGGGACTGGTCCTTTGGCATGTATTAAATAGAATATATAGAATTTTAAGCATATTATTATCATTCTATTTCTTTTTTGTAAACATGCCATTGGTTCAGTTTTGTAACTTCACTATTGTATGAGTGGATTGTGCAGGAAAAGTTAACATTAAACAAGGAGCAAACTCCTCAACACATCTTGGAAACCATTGAATTCAATAATAAATGAAACCTAACACCAACACTATTCCTTCCATTCACTTCTACCAAGAATAAAGCATTTAATCCATTCAACATTACATATAATCATTAGACAGTTACATTTCCTGACTGTGTACTAGAGGAACAGTCCGGACCAAAATGATCCTAACATTTGAAAATAGTGAATCAATATCCTTGAGCACAAGCACCAATAACATCAAATAATGGAGATAAAGCATGGGATAGGGCATGACACCAGTAGAATGGGGTCATTTCAAAGAGCATTTATGATCAAATAAAATGCAATGCATTTGAAATTTGCAGTTGAATATGATGCCAGAGGCTCGAAAGATGAAAAAATCACATACAAAGAACATGCCATTGGTTCAGTTTTGTAACTTTGTTTTTTGTGTAATTATTAATTGGAAGATTAAATGCAAATAACACCTTTATTAGTTTAATTACCATGTTATTATCATATCAGATAAAGTATGTTTAATAATTGTTGGGATTGGTCCTTTTATGTGTATTAAACATAATAGAATTTTCAGCATATTATTATCAATCTATTTCTTTGTTCTAAACATGCCATTGGTTCAGTTTTGTAGATTTTTTTTTTTGTGTTAAATGCATTTTTCATGAGGAGGGGTCTTGTTCTAAGGAGATTGATGAAGATTGTGCACCTCAAAAACCAATTCATAAGGTACCAATCCATGTTTCCTATTCGCTTATATTTTTGGTTTGGTAAATCTCCTTATAAGTTTCATGTCCTTTCTTTTGATTACTATGAATGAGATATATATATTACATTTAACATTCAACTTCTTTACATTTTAGAACATGTAGTGTGTTTTTTGAGGATTTTACCAAATCAACTTTTAACATAAACTGAAAATACCAAACTAATATCTTGCCCTTGCAACGTGACAAAATATTTGGATTTGACCAATAACTGCAAGCAATTGAATGATAAATCCACATACCTATATCTTTGTAAAATACCTGGAACATCAAAAGGATGGCTAAGTGGCTGCCACCATGATTTTTATCTATTGAATATGGGAAAAAAAAACAACAAAAAGAATCGAATAGAAAACATGATTGGTCATTTCAGAGAGCATTCATGATCAAATAAAATGCAATGCCTTCTCTCACGCTCAATCAGCTTTCACCCGCTCATTTTCTCCCACTCCTTTTCTCTACAATTGAAATAAAAATGATTTGGCTATTTCAAAACAATGAATTGATATCCTTGAGCACAAGCACCAATAACATCAACTATTTTGATCTGTGGGTACCCTAATGTTGGCAAGAGTTCTTTTATTAATAAGATTACTCTGCAAGCTTGAAGAAGTGATATATTTTGGCAAATGAAGAGTGGAAAGATGATGATGTTCCTGATATCATGGATGGACACAATGTTGCAGATAGAATGGGAAGATATCTTTCGAGCCTGGCCCTAGATCCTTCGATAATTGGGGTAGGATCCAGACCCAGGCTAAAAAGATGTCTTCCTTTTTGTTGTGGAATATAGGATCTGCTACTGCAATGATAGAATGCAATGTACATATCACAACAACTCAAAAACATAAATGTAGGCATCATGGTCACAATTTTTTGGAGACACAACATAATTAAATGCTATACCTAGAAAATGCAACACAACCACTACTCTTGCAGTTCTAAGTTGACACTGTTGGATCCAAAAACCATATATAGATTCCTTATCTTTGGTTTTTGGATCCCACTAGGTCAACTTAGAACTACAAGAGTAGTAGTTGTGTTGCATTGTCTGGGTATAACATTCAATTATGTTGTGTCTCCAAAAAATTTGACCATGATGCCTACATTTATGTTTCTCAGTTGTTGTGTCCCATGACCTCTTATGACCCTTTATGACCCTTTATGATCCCTAAGAATACATCTTAGAGGTCTTAAAGTGTCATAAAGGGCCATAAGAGGCTCCTAGGAGGGGCTAGGTCAGCTTCCACCTTCACGTGGTTGGCCCTATTAAGTAGAGAATGTTAAACTATTCTCGAAACAAAGAGAAGCTCAATAATTTAAGGTCTGAGTCTACGGAGATGCTAAAAAAATGATGAGAATCAATGATGGAGAGTTAAATTAGATTGTGAGAAGACGTATATGGAGTGGAGGCCATATTGAGTACCAGTGTAGAGATGCTAATTCGGTAACCTAAATCTATAAAAACTTCACAATTATCCCTTCTTTGGCCTCCACTCAATCCTCTTCTCAAAAAAGGTTATCTAGAAACTTTGGATAGTGTTTCTCATCCATGCACGAAATGTGCTAGTGATCGTATAAAATTACTTTAGGCCTCTAGTATTGATGAGATGTACAAGTGTAAAATGTCTTTGTGAGACTGTGATCAATTTGTGCAGTGTACATAAATGCAAGGCGGTAATTATTGTTGACGATCAACAGGTAGCTAGGATTAAAGATAACATAGCTCAAGAGACCATCATAGGTTGTCTCTTTCTTTGGTCTATATTATTGACATAATGTTTTACCTTTCATTAGCTCATCAAATCTAGGGATTTGAAAGAATTTAATAGAAAATTTTCATGACAACGTATATTATTTAAGTTGACATTGCATGAATTTATCTACTTCCTGCACTTGTATACTATGAAGATGGCCATGCTTCTTTATCGCCATCCTCATAGTCTACAAGTGTGCGAAGTAGATAAATTCATGCAATGTCAACTTAAATAATATACATTGTCATAAAAATATTCTATTAAATTCTTTCAAATCCCTGGATTTGATGAGCTAATGAAAGGTAAAACATTCTGTCAATAATATAGACCGAAGAAAGAGACAAACTATGATGGTCTCTTGAGCTATGTTAACTTTAATGTGCCTATCCATCAATTTTTTGACAATTTACAATTAATTCTGATAATAGCGCTATGTCTTTGACAAGCAAAATGTTAGTGAATCATAATTTATGACAATTCTTCTGACAGTAATGCTATATGTTCAATAGGGAAACCTGTCAGAGAATGTTGCACAAGTGTCGCTATTCTGATAGTTTAAGTGTCATAAATAGAAAAGTTTTGATAGAACCTTCGACAGTAAGGCCATCTTACCGATAGGTAGATCTATCAGAATTTGGTACAAACTGTCACTATTCCAATAGTACTAATGTCATAAATAATATTTTTTGATAGTGCATCTGACAGAGACTCTATATTTCTAACAGGTCATGTTATCAGAATTCCGATGGATGAACCGTAGAAAATGCCATAATGAAGCTGTTGTCATGTGCAAGTTTTTGACATGAAATGGTGTCGATAAACTAATGGGTATGTCTTCTGTCACAATTTCCAATGCAAAAATGGTGAAGGATGTATCTGTCAAAGTTTTGATAAATAAGCATTGCAAATCTAACAAATGGCTATCAGAATTTGACCTCAAATGTACTAGTGTAACCAACACTGGCTTTGCACCTTCCTTTGTAGGTTGAGGAGTTGATACTTTTAATATAGCCTTCTTCAAAATCTCAGGCTATCCTAGAATAGCTAAAAAGTCCCACATAGACATGGTAATGTTCACCTTCTTCATGTTGTCTATAATGTTGAAAGGTGTCACAATGTGTACTCTTTGTTGTGTTTTCACCATGACGAGCTCTGCTTCTTTGGACTGTTGGCCTTCTTATTTTTTAATAGTAGGAGTCTCCTTGAATGTGGTAGGAGTAGCTTGTTGCACTAGCTTTGTAGATGTAGTGGCCTTAGCATTGGAATCTACTCTCTCCATATCCTAAGCTCTTCTCTTTGCTCTTGTATAGGCAAAAAAAGCAGCTTCATCATTGACTCCATTGAAGTCTTGTTGCTCCCAATTGAAAATAACAGTTTCATTCTCTTTTGATTCTTGTTGAGGAACTGATCCACTGGATGAAGCCTTTGATTGAGCTTGTGAGGCATTTTGAACCATCAGAGCTTGGTTCATCCATCCATTTGAACATGTAGCCTGATTATGAGGCTAATTACAAGGAAAACACCATTCATTATCCATAGCCATATTATTTTGATGAGGAACCATATCCCTCACTGGATTTGTAGAATTGAGAGGTGCAGGGTTGTATGGTTGGAATGGTCTCTGATTGAAACTTTGTCTTTTTCATTGATAGCCTCCTTGATATGGTGGCCTATTCTACTGATAAGGTTGTCCTTGATTCTGATATGATTGATTAGGACCTTGGCCTTATGGTTGAAATGGTGGTCTAATTCCTTGACCTTTCTTCTTTACATTTGTAATTTCCTTAGTCAAGGTCTGCAACAAGCTAGTCATTTATTGGTTACTACTTTCTTGACTGTTCTTTATTTCTTGCAGCTCATGGGAGAAATTTGATGTTAGCTCTTGACCACTAGTACTAGCTTGAGGTGCTAATATGGTGGGAATAGGGGTAAATGGGGGTACTTGTGCAAGTGCAATGGGTTGAAGGCTAGGAAAAATGGGCATTGGTGGCCTTCTAGCTATCATACCTGCTTGAATCAAACAATTTTCAGCCCTGACAACTATGTCAAAGGCTTGGGGTAAAGAAGTACCACCCATAGACTAGATCATGATAGAAATTTGACCATTCAAACTTTTCAAGTAGTATAAGAAGGCATGGTCAGCTGATGGTCTTACTGAGACTAGAATTCTATTCCATGCCTTGAGAAATCTACTATTGTAATCTATCATTTTCTCTTGAGGGTCTCTCTTAATGGTTGTCAACTGTTCTACCAAAGATAAGTTATCTGATTTATCCTCAAAATGCTTACTTAATGCATCTCCTAACCCATCCCATGAATTAATGGAACCAATAGCTAGAGTTCTAAACCATTCAAGAGCCTTACCTTTTAGGGAGGCTGCTAACAACTTTGTGGCCACATCTTCTTTAGTTATGTTGTGGATGCTACAGATGGTGGTTGCATCTCTTATGTGCTCAAAAGAAGTGGTTTTCCCTTCACCTATGAAATTAGGTAAGCTCTTTAGTGCCAAAAAGGGCACATCATGATGCACTAAAAAGGTAAATGGACTTCCTTAGTTGAAAGGTGCAAAAGCAAACTACCTTGCCATTGTAGGAGCTGAAATTTGGAGATTAACAACAATGTGAGTTGTATTTGCGGCTTGATTTGAATCTTCTTCTAGATCTCTGGTTAGAGATATTCCTCTTCTTCTAGAATGTAAGGGTGAAGGCCTCCTTTTTGAAGTGTTAGGAGGTGTAGACTGAACTCTCCTTGTAGGGGATGTTCTTTGAGTTGACCTTCCTTTGTAGCTTCTTTTTGAGGGAAACTCTAAAAATTCAGTAGGATTTTTACTCCTAGTCTCAATCTTTCTCATAAACCTCAAACAAGGTTGGACTAGATCTTTGAAATCAGTGGAGTTGCCAGATATACTTGATAGAACAACTTCTAAAAGTTTCTATTATGTAAATCTGTATACCAGAGATGACATAATTTTCAAACAATGAACTTCTTTTGTAGTGCCACTGGGCGTGCCAGAATAGCTATACACTAAGTTTGCACCCTTTTTTCAAGCTCTCTTGGTCTTGATAACTTAGTATAACATGGGAATCATCCCTAGGTTGTGGGACCTATGCTAACTGAGATGAGACCTCCAGGTTCTAGGCTAGTTCCTCTTGGATAATCGCCTTAATTTTCTTCTTGACAGGAAAGTAAATCTTTTGAAGGAAAGGGATAAAAGGAATGCTTGAAAGGGAAATAACTTGAAAGCAAACTACCAACTAGATGATATACTGAAATTAGGGTTTGGATCTCAGTATAGAGGATGAATTTGATGAGTAGACTTAGGTCTAGGAGATCACAACTCACTGAATAGCCTTGCATAAGTATTTCATAGAAGGGTCTGTAATAGAAAGAGGCTATTCAAGGAAAGAGATGATTTCACAAACAATAGCATTAATGAGGATTTAGACATAATTTATGACCTGCAAACAAACATTCACTTTTGCAACTCGGTATAGGAATGAGATAGATTGTCAGGGGGTTGAGGTATACCCACAAGAGCATTCACATCCAATCATCCACAATAAAACACAATACTTGTAGAAAGAGAGAGGGATTAGGAACCCTAAGATATCACTAAAAACATCATATACTTTAATCCAATAAGAGATAATCCAAACAAGGAAGCATAGGGACATGAAGAATTGTCACAAAATACCTCTACAATGTCTGTATTACCAATGGGAATTTTACAACTATATAAGCCAGACGGTAGAAATGACACCACAAATGACCCTTAAGAAAAGATGAATTTCTTCTACAATTGTCTAACTCTTCTTTTTACAAAAAGTCATTTCTCCCTGTTCTAAAGCTCCAAAAATAAAATATATACATCTTCTTGCATGCAGGAAATAAGTCAAAACCTAACTAGGGTTACTAATTTTGCATGAGTGTAACATCCCTAACTCTGTCAAATCTGACCATAAATACAACTCTAAGAAAACATGTGACCAATCAGATATATCCTTAAGTGCCCATCCTTGTACTTCATTTCTTGTAGACAAGCAACCTGGACTCATCAACTTCTCTACACAAAATTTGCACCATGAATGCTCAAAATGGTACCTTCCTGGGAAAAGAATTGACCCATGATGGCCACCTAGACTTCCCCATCATCTTCCTTTAACTGCAAATTCCCTGGAGACATAAATTCTCTAAACTACCTCACCGCTTGCGGTCTGCAAATCAAATATTGGAAAAAGATCCTTTTAGACATATTTGAATTTGAGTTTTAATGACTAGCCGGTCATTTTAAAATGTGTCCATTGATGTACTTTGTTTCCCAACAAATGAACGGACCATATACACTAAGAAAATAACTTTAAAACCTTTCTAGCAAGTTGAAGCCACCACGGAAGTCATTGGCCAATCGGAATCAAGAAAATTGACATGTTAGCATATTTGGACCCACCTCGAGCCTTTCTTCCTTTAAGTCATTCAGCAACTGCATGACTAAAGACTTTTCTCATTCACAAAATCCTTTTCTTAACCCTGGTCTGGTCAAGCAATTCAGCGAACAAGGCTTTTCACTAAATCGCTGAGTCTTTTTACTAACCCCAGTTACATTAAGCAAACACAAGAAATCCTTTGGTCGTTGATTCATAGAAAGCTTTATTAACCTTGGGCCTATTTACACCACTTGGCATTCTTTTATTTGTCCCATCTACTCCATCAGCAAACACCTTGGGAGGCTCTAACAATAGACCCACTGGAGACAAGATTCTGATCCAACGACGGGCGCATGATCTCAAAGCTCTGACAGATTCCTTGTGCCTTTATGCCAGCCGTAGATCTTTCTAAGTCGGGACCTCTCTGACAAATGGACCCACCTATAACTTTGTTAGCACTTGGCAACCAATCGTGAACCTCCAAATCACTTTGACTTGGCATCAGACCCACCTAACAAAGGCTTGAACACCTGGAAAAATGGACGGTTGTCGTATAATCTCATGGCTTTGACACCATTCATGAGAACACATGCCAGCCATAGATCTCTATCCCTCTGACATGGCCCTATTGACACATGCCTAATCACCATTATGTGGACCAATCAGAAACCACCATTTGTATACATGTAGCAGTGGACCTACCTATCTGAAGAGTTACGTCATATAGGAGGATCAACAGTTATCTTATAATCATAAACCTTTGAAATATTTCATGAGAAAATATGCTAGCCGTTGATCTTCTAGGGGACTGACAACCGGGCCAACTGACAAATTACAAGTCATATTTTCTTTGACCAATCAGAGACCTCTAACTCAGACAACATGGCAATGGACCCACTTGGATTTTGAAGCACTGAACTTAGGGAAGATCGACGGTTATCATAAGATCACATGTGTGAGAAGAACCCCTCGCAACTTCATGACAACCGTCAAATCTTCCTGACCGGGACCCTCACATATTAGACCGCCAAACTTCTTAGTGAATGTGTGACTAAAGAGAAGGAAGTGTTTGCCAAGTCACAAGATATTATGTGGTGACCATGAAACACTTAGCAAATATGAGAATCATGTAGTTGCTGAATCACCGAATGGGAAAGACCACTACCAGAGAAATAAGAGAACTAGCGACTGAAGGCTTCAAGCGCACATGGGAATTGGGACTTTAAGTTGCTGAAAAAGTAACACCAAAATAGAATGAAGGCTTAGGGTTTTCAGGGTTTTAAGCCTACAACGGCTATATTTTAAAATTTTTATACCTCCATACTAGGGAATGAAACAAATTGTAGAGGCCAGGAGACAAGACATAACTTCATTAAATTTTTAGGAATGGTTGGCAAGGTAAAAACAAAGAGCTTGGGATAGATTTTGGCCAAATTTGCATGCACATGAAAATTGGGGTAACAGTCACCACATAAAATTATGTTGATGCAGGAGCATCCTGGGTGTAAGAGCAATCTTGCATCACCCAAAAATATTGTTGTTTTTGTATTCAATAAGGGCTATCTTGTGCAAAGCTGCTATTTATGGAAACTTTCTATTTTTAGTAAGTTGGTCTTACAATCTCAAAATGTCTGATTTTACATATGGAGGTTCATCTCACTCATATCAGCCTGCCAGTAAAGTTTCATGGCTAGATCAGGTCTAGTTTTGAAGATATTGAAGATTTTTGGTATTGGCAGTAGGGTACCGAAACTTCGAACTCAATTTTGAAGGCTTTAGAGGCCCTGAATGAGGTTGAAAATTTGGGTGATGGGTGCTTTGCACAAGTCAAGCCTGTAGATCACTTCGTGGCATTTCCAGAATGGGGTTATAATAGCGTATCGGGTCAACGGGCGATGACTTATGGTCTTCGAAAGTTGGGTCACCTGAAATGGCAGAAAATAATTTTTCTTCAAAATTTTTGTTTGGGTTTCAAAACTTATTTTGAGCTGACTTTGATGTAATAAATTCTAAAATAAAATAATTCTAAGTTTGGTTGGCCCTAAGGGCTAAATTTCTAGAACCTTCTCGGGCGGTGGAAATTGCCTATATAAAGAAGGCCATTAGTGTTGTCTAGGGTAGTACTGGGTAGTAGATCTAGGTATTGATTCGAGTCTTTGACCTACATAATATTGTAAGGGAATGCGCATGTGGCTTTGCATATTGTAATTCTGAAAGTTTGTAATTCCACATTTATGGAGATAATAAGAAGCCAATTTTCTATTCTTGCATATTATTGTTGTTGTTTCTCTATTTCTGTTATGTGTTTGTGGTATTAAGGAGAGCACCCTTCATCAAGTGGTATCAGAGAAAAAGTTCCTAAGTGTGTAATTAAATCACTGACTATGAGGCAGTTTGCACTAGGACTATGGTTCGGGTTTTAGCGCACATCGCGAAAATGCCTCCACGAAGAGAACATGGCGGAAGAGCTGGTGCTGTGACACCTAAGGTTAGAGAGATGAAGAGACAAGTGCGAGCATTGCAAGAAGAGATTCGTAGAGGAATGAATCTTAATGTCAGAGACCAAAGCGAGGATGAAGCTGAAGAAGAATATCAAGAAGGAGAAGTCGAAGTTGTGAACTAGGAGGAAGAAAGACTTTTTCGGGTGATTTCCAAGATTGGGAAAAGACCTAAGATTGAGGTTCCTACAATTTTTGGAAATCTTAACCCAGAGGAATTGATCGAGTGGATCAATGAATGTGAGAAATATTTTGAGTATGAAGATGTTGAGGATCCTGATAGGGTCAAATTTGTGAAGGACAGACTGAAAGGTCATGCAAAGATCTAGTGGCAAGAAATTCAATTGGAGTGAAATAGAAGAGGGAAAGATAAAATCACAAGATGGGATCGGATGGTGGATAAATTGAAGTGACAGTTCATTCTTGTTGATTATGAGCTTGACATACTAAAGAAAATACAAAGTTTGAAGCAAGCAGGAAGATCTATTCAGGAGTATATAGAGGAGTTCTATCGACTCCTCATTAGAACAGGCCATGCAGAAGCTGATAAGGAGAAAGTTGCCCGATACCTTAATGGGTTGAGGCCAAGCATTCAGGAGGAGCTGAATCTAGTTTGAATGAATAGTATTGAGGAGGCATACTAGTTTTCCCTAAAAGTAGAGGAAAAGCTAAATAAGAAATTTGAGAGCAGACAAAATGGAAGAGGTCATGGTGGAAGATCTGGTGGATGGTCATATGGTGGCCGAAATGAAGATCTGAAAAAGAAGGATGAGGCTAGTAGTAGTTAGAATCAGAGAGGAAATAATTCAAATCATTTTCAAGATCAGAGTAATAGAGATTAGAGAGGAAGAGGAAGAGGACAAGGATCTGGAAGAGGAGGCTTTTGTGGAACATGTTTTCACTGTGGAGAAGAAGGTCATAGGGAATTTGAATGTCCTTAGTGCCAAGGCAGAATAGATAGGAGAAATGAAGTTCAGGCCATAGTTGCACATGTAGATGAAGATGCTAGATCATCAAATTCTAAAGATGCTAAAAGAGGAGAAACACTAATTAACAGAAGAGTCCTATTGAGTGGTGATAATGAACCTGAAAAAAGGAGGAGCCTATTTCGCACTAGATGCAAGTGTGAGGGTAAATGTTGTGATGTGATTATCGATAGTGGAAGCACTGACAATTTGGTGTCAGAAGAGATGGTGACAAAGTTGAAGCTTAAGAGACAAAAACACCCACATCCATATCGGATTGCCTGGGTGCGGGATGACCACAAGATCACGGTCAGTGAACAATGCCTGGTAAAGTTCAAGATTGGCAGGTACCAAGATGAGGTACTATGTGATATAATATCTATGGATGCATGTCATATGTTGTTGGGTAGACCGTGGCAGTTTGACAAATGTGTTGTACACGATGGTCATGTGAATACCTATTCCCTGAAAAAGGATGGAGTGTGACATAAGCTAAAGTTATTGAAGGAGACCGAAGAAAAGGTATGTGGTAATGCATGAATAACTTTTGTTGATGGAAGAAAATTCTTAGATGGTATGAGGCATGAGCATGTGTGTTTTTCTTTAATTCCAAAAGTTGGTAAAGAAGAAGTAGAGCATGTACTTGTAGAGGTTGCAGATTTGTTGAATGAGTTTTAGGATATTGTATCTAATAATGTACTTGATGGATTACCACCGGTAAGGAAGATTAGTCATCAGATGGATTTGATTCCAAGAGCCAGTTTGCCAAACAAGGCAGCACACAAAATGAAACTAGCAGAAAGTGAAGAGTTGAACAAACAAGTACATGAGTTATTGTAGAAGGGGTTGATTCGAGAGAGTGTGAGTCCCTGTGCTATATCAGCGGTATTAGCACCAAAGAAGAGTGGAGAATGAAGGATGTGTATAGATTCTAGAGCAATAAACAAGATCACAATCAAGTATAGGTTTCCATTGCCACGAATGGATGATATTATGGATTGTTTGAGTGGAGTTGTGTATTTTTCAAAAATAGATCTGAAGAGTGGATATCACAAGATTCAGATCAGAGAAGGAGATGAATGGAAGACTACCTTCAAGATAAAGGAAGGACTGTATGAGTGGTTAGTCATGCCTTTTCGGCTAACCAATGCACCGAGCACTTTCATGTAGCTCATGAATGAGGTTCTGAAGGAATTTATGGGTAAGTTTGTCATTGTTTACCTAGTTGATATTTTGATCTTTAGAAAGACATTGGAGGAGCATATGATGCATATTCATATGGTGTTTGAGAAGCTGGGAGATGAGAAATTGTTGATTAATTTGAAGAAGTGCAGTTTTGTGAAGAAATATTTAGTGTATTTGGGATTTGTAGTTTCAGCAGAAGGCCTAAAAATAGACCCAGAGAAGGTACAGGCTATCCTTGAATGGCCTACTCCAAGGAGTGCTACTGAGGTAAGATCTTTTCATGGTCTAGATAGTTTTTATAGAAAGTTTATCAAAAAATTTAGCAGTATTTGTGGTCCCTTGACTAAGATAATGAGAGGGGATAGAAAAGAGTTTATGTGGACTAGTGGGGCAGAAAGGAGTTTTCAATTGTTGAAACAAAAAGTTACAGAACAACCTATTTTAGCACTTCCAAATTTTAATAAGGTGTTTCAAGTAGATTGTGATGCTAGTGGTACTGCAATAGGAGCTGTTATGAGCCAAGGAGGTAAACCTGTTGCATATTTTAGTGAGAAGTTAAATGATGCCAAGAGAAAATATTCTGTCTATGATCAGGAATTTTATGCTATAGTTTAGGCATTAAATAAGTGGAGACATTATCTGCTTCCTAAGAAGTTTGTTTTGTATACTGATCATCAAGCTTTGGAATATTTGAATAGTCAAGGAAAGTTGAATCAAAGGCATTTGAAATGAGTTGATTTTTTGTAGAGTTATACATTTATTTTGAAACACAGGAGTGGAAAGTCTATTAGGGTTGCAGATGCTGTTAGCAGAAGGCAACTATTGCTAACAAAAATGCAGATTGAAGTGGTTGGGTTCAAAAAACTCAAGAATTTGTATCCAGAGGATCCTGATTTTGGTGAAGCTTGGAAAGCTTGTACAGAACCTGTTACTCTAGATAGGATGAAATGGATGGATTTCATCATCCAAGATGATATGCTATTTAGAGGGAGTCAGTTGTGCATTCCACAAAGTTCTATGAGGGAGAATCTCATCAAGGAGAAGCATAGTGGAGGATTGGCTGGACATTTTGGTTGTGATAAAACCCTTGCTTTGGTTGGTGAGAATTATTATTGGCCATAATTGCAGCAAGATGTGAAGAAGTTTGTATAGAGTTGCAGAGTATGTCAGATGGTGAAAGGAGTGAAGTAGAATATAGGGTTGTATCAGCCATTACCTATACCAAAAAAGCCTTGGGAGGATATCAGTATGGACTTTGTTCTTGGTTTACCGAGGACACAACAGGGACATGATTCAATTTTTATGGTGGTTGATAGATTTTCGAAGATGGCACATTTCATTCCCTACAAGAATACTAATGATGCTATTCATGTAGCATAATTGTTTTTCAGAGAAGTGGTGAGGCTACGTGGTTTGCCAAAGACCATAGTTTCAGATCGAGATACTAAGTTTGTTGGATATTTCTGGTGGACATTGTGGAAGAATTTGAAGATAGATTTGAATTTCAATTCATCACATCATCCACAGATTGATGGATAGACAGAGGTGGTGAATAGAAGTTTGAGAAATTTGTTGAGATGTTTGGTTGGAGATAAGCCAACATGATGGGATTTGATTTTACCAAAGGTAGAATTTGCATACAATAATTTTGTCAACTAGAGCACTGGTAAATCGCCATTCCAGATTATATATGGAAGTAGTCCAAGAAATACATCTGAATTGAGAAAGATAGATAAAGGAGAAATAAGTAGTGCTAAAGCTGAGGATTTTGAAGAACATCCATGAGGAGGTGAGGAAGCATATTACCAAGATGAATGCATAGTATAAGACTAAGGTAGATGAGAAAAGGAGGCATAAGGAATTTTAGGTTGGGGATGAAGTCATGGTTCATTTGTGGAAGGACAGTTTCCAGTTGGTACATATAACAAGCTGAAAATGAAGAAGTTTGGACCATGTAAGATACTAAAGAAGCATGATTCAAGAAATGCATATGAGGTAGAATTGCCTACTGAGCTGAATATTTCACCAGTGTTTAACATTACAGATTTGACAGAGTATCATGAAGGAGGTGTTGAAGATGAGGTTGCAGTAGCACAGTGGAGTATTCTAGCAACTAGTTCAGATATCAAGCGGATTGAAGACATACTAGATAGTCGTGTTGGTAGAAGCACAACGAACAGGACATATGAAGAGTATTTGGTCAAATGGAAAGGATGACATGTTGAAGATTCATCATGGCTAACAAAGGAGGAGGTTAACTATCTTGGTTTTTCTCTAAACACCTAAGTTGTGATAGGGTCACTTCTCAAATTACCTCCGGTGTCTGATGCAGGAGCATCCTGGGTGTAAGAGCAATCTTGCATCACCCAAAAATATTACTATTTTTGTATTCAATAAGGGCTATCTTGTGCAAAGCTGCTATTAATGGAAACTTTCTATTTTTAGTAAGTTGGTCTTATGATCTTAGAATGTCTAATTTTACATATGGAGGTTCATCTCCGTCATATCAGCCTACCAGTAAAGTTTCATGGCTAGATCAGGTCTAGTTTTGAAGATATTTGTGATTTTCGATATTGGCAGCAAGGTACAGAAACTTCAAACTCAATTTTGAAGGCTTTAGAGGCCACAGATGAGGTTGAAAATTTGGGTGATAGGTGCTTTGCATGATTCAAGCCTGTAGAACACTTCCTGGCATTTCCAGAATGGGGTTATAATAGCCTATCGGGTCAACGGGCGATGACTTATGGTCTTTGGAAGTTGGGTCACTTGAAATGGCGAAAAATAATTTTTCTTGAAAATTTCTATTTGGGTTTCAAAACTCATTTTGAGCCGAATTTGATGTAATAAATTGTAAAATAAAATAATTCTAAGTTTGGTCGGCCCTAAAGGCTAAATTTCTAGAACCTTCTCGGGTGGTGGAAATTGCCTATATAAAGAAGGCCCGTAGTGTTGTCTAGGGTAGTTTTGGGTAGTAGATCTGGGTATTGATTCGAGGCTTTGTCCTATAGAATATTGTAAGGGAATGCCCATGTGGCTTTGCATATTGTAATTCTGAAAGTTTTTAATTCCACATTTGTGGAGATAATAAGAAGCCAATTTTCTGTTCTTGCATATTATTGTTGTTGTTTCTCTATTTTTGTTATGTGTTTGTGGTATTAAAGGGAGCACCCTTCATCATATGTCCAAGTTTTTGAAGTATGCAATAGGTGTTTGCATTATATCACGTAATCATTTGTCAATGTAATGTAGGAATGTAGCACCAACTAATGATATTTCATCAATGATAAGTACATGCAACTGATCATAGTGCTTTGACATTGCATCTAGTATTTCACTGTTAAGTGAACGATACTCAGATTTCATAAAAGGTATGTGAAATGTTGAATGTAATGTGATTCCAACTATGTTGTATGCAGCTTTGCTTGTGTAAGCAGTTATTATTCCCTTTGGTTTGTTAGGATCATTGTCAATGGACTTATTGTAAATGCGAAGGAGGGCTTGGTATATAGGTTTTGCGGTGAAAGTCTTTCCAGTGCCGGCTCCACCTGTCAAGAACAATTGCAATGGGTTCTTATTGTTCTTTAATTTTGTCATTACAACATCTTTAACGATTGCTTGTTGTTCTCTATTCAACATTTGCCTCAATTTGTAGTACTCATTGTTATCCATGATCTGTTGATGTTGGCTAATTTTGAATGTATTATAAGATGTGTTTTGTTTATTGTTTATTTTGTCTTGCATGTCTTTTTGTAAGTCATATTGTTCAATTTTTTTTTGTTCTTTTGGTGTGAAGGTTTCTCTTTCTATGTCATCTTGATTAGATTTTAATTCATTGACGACTTTGTCAATGTCACCCCGTGCATAGGTTTTCTTATGATTAAACTTTTCTTGATTTATATTGATTGTTTTCTCATGTTGGAAATATGCTTCTTCCCATGATGGGAGACAACATTTTAGCATTCTCTCATTTATTGTAAATGGTACATAGAGTATTAATTATTCTCTACAATAATTTTCTAAGTTGATATGTTTGTTGAATGTGATGAATCGTATTACGCTTAGTTTTGATTTTGGTGTGACTTTTTTGCATTTTTTGCTATATTCAGAAAAAAATTCTACAAAGCATATGCTTGTAATACTTGGATGGCATTTTAAATAATGGTCCACCAAAGATTTGGAAAACACATTTTCTAACTCATCAGGTTCTTTACTTAATTCTTTAGATGGTTTTAGTATAAATGTGCAATCACTGTCAGCTCTTGTATCTATAAATATACATTTTCTTGAGCTATGATTTAGTGGAAGTGACAAGAAAATGTGAGTTGCATGTTGTGATGAGATTTGTTGTAAGTTGAGTAGTGCATTTCCCAATTTGGTTATCATCCTTATTGCATCAATATTGTCTCGTTGATGGTCATTGTGTATTCTCTTAAATGTGTATGTCATTGATCTATCTACTTTTGTCATGTATGAGCTACAATATATTGTTGCAACATATGCATTAAGTACAAATTGTGCATCTGTATTGGCTTTCCACAGCTGTGGCATTTTCTTTGCAAAGTTGTTCCAAATTTCTTATGGCTTCCTTTGTAGAAAGAGTGTGGGTCTATTTAAAGTTGACCTTAGAGCTATAATATATTCATCTTCATCCATGTCAATTTCATCTAAGAACATTTTGAAAGTGCATGAGATGTCATAGTTTTCTTTTTTTAGTTTGGAAAAGATATTGGTTGCCTTTGTAATCATTTCTTCATTCTTCTCTGACAGTTGTTCAAGTATCGTTGTCTTTTGGAGGGGTGGAAAAGTGAAATTGTATCTACAAGCTATCTTTGTTTATCTTCTACATTGCTTTGTATGGTGGTGTTTATGAAGTGGATGAAGAGCATGTTGTAAATTTTTAGTGCTACAAGTAATGTATTTGTCAACAAAGTTTGTGATATCTGTGTTGCTATCTTTCCCATAGATCAGTGCATTTTTTATGCAGAGTGGGAAATGATCATGTTCATTTCCTCAATTTTGAAATTTAGTTATAGAGAAATAATTTGAAACATTATCAAATAAAGAATCATCAGTCAATATCAGCTTTTTCATTGCATTTGTTCTATGTCTATAATAGTGTGCACAAGTGACTGAGTCTTTCTTGATTAGATAGAATTTATCACTTTTTTTTTCACTGTCATGTTTCTCTTGTTGTAATTTTGACTAGTGTAAACTGTGTAATTCCTCTAGTGTATTTGTGAGTGGTTCCCAATTTTGTTCAGCACTAGTCAAAGTAATAAAAAAAGTTGGTCGTCTAAGTTGTCGTATCATTGAAAAAACACTCTTCTTAAGTTGTTGTGTGTAGCCTAGAGATATTCTTATTCTTTTGAAATCAACATATCCAATATTTGATTTTAGAATATTTTATAGGTTTGGTTTGTGTTTGACATGTTTTGCCAATAGTTTCCTTTTAATTGACCTTTTTGTATTCATATCCATGTTGTAGATAGTACTTGTTGTACTAGTATCTTTATCATCTTGAAGAAGATATTTGTTGTATGGTATGCAAAGTGTCTTTCTGACTGTAAGAGTTCCCATCTTGCAATTTTTTGGTAAATATATTTTTGGAAAATGTCTTCATCACGTTCTTTTCTAGAGAATAATGTGGGGAAATTCATTTCTTCAGAATATTTGTCTTTGAAGATACCAATTGGATAGTTCTCTTGTGCAAGTGCCACCTCAGTTATTTTGTCTTGCATTTTATGCATAGATCTAGATTCAGTGAACCCATGTATCAAAGTTTTAGTAGATTGTCCATCTTCTATGTCACTATCTGAATTAGACTCATTTACACTGATTTCTATTGATGGTTCATTTTCAACATTAATTTCGAGAGCTTCTTTCCAATCTTTCTTTATTTCAACATTTTTCATTATGTATAATTGTGTCTTTATTAGTTGACTAAGAGCTTGCATGACTACATTTTCTTGTACCATCCTTGTTTGAAATGCATTTTTGTATTCCAAGCATCGTTTGAGAGTGATGACAATTATTTTTGTACTATTAATTGTTTGTGGCAATGTTTTTTGTATGATGTTCATGTTAACAGGAACATTGATAATGGAGCCTCTTAGTCCTATTTGGGATCTTTTGTATCCTAGTTCCCAAATCTAAGTGAATGCAATTCTGATCGAAGCAAGTCATTCTTCTAGTTGTGACAATATGTGTACATGTTAGATTGGTTCTCTAGTTCAAATATTATGTGGTGTACTCTATGTAGGGATCTTGAATCGTTTCAATGTAGAAGAGCATCTTTGACAAATGAAATCATTCATCTTTATATGGTTTAATTGGGCTACATTGTAGTAAATATTTTGTTGTTTTCTTTTGATTGGTCTAATGTCTTTGTTGAAACACAATACTTGACAAATTAAGCATGGATACTTTGGTGTATCTTGAATTGTTCTTTCAAAAATTTCAATTGTTGACAATTTTTAAATTTTTTTCCGAGCTAGATGAATTATTTTTTCATAGATCTATTTATCTTTCATTGGGTTTTGCACGTCCATGTTGTCTTGTTGTATCGTAGTTTTTTTCTTTCATTTGTGTTTGTATCTATATCTTTTTGGGTGTTCCTAATAAATCTCTTAAGGCAACACAGTGTTAGTGCTTGCTTGTTGTTAGAGCTTTGTTCTTTGCCATTTTCAATGCAAACCTTTTCATTTTGTATTTTTTGTCTTTTTGCATTATTCATACTATACTATCCTTTATGATCCCTTATGAATCTCTTAAGTTGGTGAAATCACATGTGTGCTTCAGGAATGATATTTTGTGACTGTAATCTTATAAGTGGTTCAAAATGCCCACTGAGAGGGTTTGTATCATGGAAAAGGATTGTGTAGGCTTTTGCATGTATTGATTCATTGAAGTGCAAGTACTTCTTCCCTGTTGTGGTTTACCAAAGACATATTTGTATGTTTAACCACTTAGATAACCATTTTATGCAGAATATATCTCCCCATAGTCCAGTTTCTTTGCTGTATGCATTTTGCTTCATAGAGAGTCACATTCTTTAGAAATATGTGTTTGGATCATGTACTTGGTGCAGTTCTTATAAAGTCTTAGGATTAAGTTCAATGCTATACAACTACAAAGCTTCCAAATCACCTTTTTCAATGGATTGTTGGAAGTAATCAATAATTTCATTTCTTATTTGGATTGATGTGTATTGATTTTTTAGAAGTTGTAGGGCATCAGAAAAGAAATTTCCTACATTATATTTGAATGTACATACTCTACATAGTCCTTCATTTTGTAATGCAGTCTCAATATTGCATTTTTCATTCTTGCTTGTTGATTGGTATTGCTCGATATCTATGATTTCTATTTTTTATGTTCCATTAGTTGTTTTGGTCTCCTAATATATTTAGCAAACAAAAATTTTATGCACTTCTTCAATTTGAATAAGAAATTTAAATAGTAATGTAAATGAAGGGACTAGTGAAACTTTTCTTTGCTTGACACTTGTATATTACTGTGCTATTTCTTTCCTATCTCTAGATGTTCTGGTTCTGCGAGACAAAATTCATATTGTCATTACACTATGTTTTGAATTGGTTTCATCTATATTCATTGATGTTATTCATATACTCTGTAATAGCATTAAGAATATTTTGACATTTGTATTGCTGACATGTTATAAGAAATCATACTCTTCAGTGAAATATTATGTTATAAATTTGTTTACCTAATTGCATGGCCTTTTTTCTTTGCACAATCTTAAACAAGAAATGCAAAATCTACAAATGTAAACTGTGCAAGAACTCTAAAAATACATAATATTGAAATGATAACAAAATTTAGTATACTGCACTTACATTGGTCTACATTTCATTGATATGACCTAAATACATTTTTAAAATTCAAGATAAGTATACATTTGTAAATTACAATATGACAGTTATGTTGTTGGACATACGTACATTATATGTACACATTTTTTGATAATATAGTTATACAAAATTTCAAATGAGAATTTCTTGTACTTTATGAACATATTTTCAGAAATCTTTAACAATTATCTAAAATGTAGAGTTAGTGTAATAATGTCAAAAATATTAATTCAGGCAAGTATTCAAAAAATATTATGCTCTAAATTTTGCATTTGCATTCCTAAAACAAAAAAGGGAACTATTTAAAAATAGTTTCATGTTCTAGATTTTTATTTTGTCATTGTAATACAAAAATATAAGAGAGTATTCAAAAGTAGTTTCATGTTCTATTGTTGCTTTTACAATCTCAATGTAATGCGCATAAATAGAAGTTACATATAATTTCATATTTCACTTTTTAATCATATGCAATTGCACTTCATCAAAAGCTTCAAAGTTCATCTTTTCTTATTTCTTGTGTGCCCTAGGTCTCCAAGTAATTGAAGAAGATGTTGTAAAACCTGTTTAGAAATTTCCATTGAACTTCATCACAAGCTTTATGTGTTTCTCAGTTCCTTGCAATGTACTCTTCATTTTTTTCACAGGAGCTATAATTTGTGAACAAAGTTCACAATGTTGTCCTGTAATAGGTACATTAGTAACATCTTTTTTGCAAACATACTTTCCACTAAGAAGGATTTCAGTAGAATCTTGAGAGTTCAACTAGTGAGTTGCATCGATGTTATCCAATGCCAAGTTAGGATTCAACATGTTGGGCCTATTTGGAAGTATGATCTCTTGACAAGATAAGGGAACATTTGATAGATAATCATAATTAGGTTATGAATTTTGAACAATTATTGTTTAAGAAAATTATCATCTCTATATAAATACAATCAAAGGCTAACTATTTGCTCAAATAATGTATCAGTTTCTACTACTACCATAGTTAATAACTACAAATTAAATATACAAAAAGGAGGTGGCCTTGAAGTTCATACCGGTGAATGCATTGATGTGTGGCCACTTTGTTTGCATATCTGTGAAGCTTTGGATGACTATTACTAACATTGGTTGTATGAGTTTTCCCATTTGGTCCATTTGGATTAATGATATTGAGACCAAAATGTATTTTTTGACTATTCGGTCAAGTAAATCTACATGTGCATAAGTATTTCTGTACAAATTTGTTCCACTTCTAGGTTGAATACATTTGTTGCAGCTAATTTTCAGTTGACATTATGCCAATAACATTGTTTGTCAAACCACAATGCTTATAATTAGGGGCAATGCATTGATTTTGAATAGAAGCTATATTGGTGTATTTTTTCAAAATACCATTTCCACAGGTCTCTTGATGATCAACATTTCTGACCATAACTTGACGCTTGTTGCTATTTTCTATAGTGGAGTATTTGTAGTCTTTACACCAACTGATAGGACTTTGAATACAATTATTTATGTTGTTTCTTGTTCCTTGTAACAGAGAATCCATTAAATTTGTATAATTGACTTTGGGTGATTTATCATAGTACTACATTTCTTTCCTTGAGTCTTTGCACAAACTTTCAAATGGCAGATTTTCAGTTGTTTGTATACATTGGATCATAAATGGTTGTAAATTATAAGTTGGTTGCATCTTGGACAATGACAATATATAAAATCTAACTAGAATAGATAGTTGTGAGATGATAGAGTTAGAACCTATGTTTCCTTTTACTTCTTTCATAGATCTTGTATCTTTTTCATAGGTAATAGCTTCTTCCTATGTTGTCTCAAATGTTCGATGTCTCTAAGATTTCGGGTACCTTATTTCAACAACATAAAAAGATCATGGGTTTTTCCTCACAACTTTATATATACTTTGCTCTCTTAAACAACTGAAACTCCCAGTACTCAATATCTGCAGATGTTCAAGCTACTCTCCTTTCATGGAATCTTCAGAACTTGAATGCTTTGGTATCATGTCCATATTGTTTTTTAATTCCTTACCTCATGCATACATTTTTGTAAGGAAAACTATAATGATTCTTGTGCCATTACTTTTTTCAATCTGCAAATCAAGCCAACTTGATTTTTTTGTTCAGAAATACAAGAAAACCCGGTCTACAAAAATAGTTCACATTGAAAGGCTATATTGAAAATTTCTAATTGTTCTAAGTGCTTTCATTTCCTATGAACATAGTTGATTATTTTCTCCATTTTTGTGCATAATTTTCACATTCTATGTGATAACATTATCCCAATGTGTCCATTCACTTATCACAAGTAGTAGAAGATAACTACCACATTCAATGTTAGTAATGCAAGGAATAGACGTGTATCCTTAACCATAACAACTAGAAGTAATATAAGTCACATTTCTATGAACAAAATTAGATCTCCATATGGTGGATTAATAACATTGATAGGTACATCCCTTATTAGCAAAGTCACTTATTTCATTATTTCAAGGAACTCACTAAGCGGAAGGTGTCTGTATGCAAGTAGTGTAGCTTCCATGTTGGATCTCCTGCACAATTATATCACAACATGACATGTGCTTTTAAGACTTGTTGAGATTAAAAAAAGGGATTTTCTTTTAACATGACACTAGTAAAATATTACCAACATTTCTGATTATTGACCATTTGGAATGCATTATAGCTAATGAAATTTACATGATGAGTTTAGTATAGAAGGAGACCATGGTTGCATTATTTCAAAATCCTTTCTATAAATTTTACAGTAGTTCCATTAAGGTACCAATGGAGTAGGATTTCTAATAATTTATTAACATTATAGTACATTGTAGAATCGTTGTAGACAACAATAAGAAGAGGAAAAATCTATGTCAAGGCTTTCATACTATGATCACATTTCTAGGTCTGCATCATGCAGAATTACTTTGATTTGATCTCATTTTTTCCTTCCCATTTTTGATTTCTTGCTTGTCATTCATTGGAAAACATTAAAAAGGTTCTAACAAGAATGTACCCAAATTTGCAGCATATGATAATTGAATTCAACTTTAGTAAAAATGATGCTTCATTAAGAAATGAAAAGAACTAATTCTTAGTCATAGTAATAATACAAATGGGATAGAAAAGAACATAGCATAGGTAAATGTATATGCTAACTAAAACACTCCTTCCACTGTGAGGGATACATATCATACTCTGTTGCAATGAAGGCTATTGCACCAAGTAGCCAATAGTCTCACTCCTTGCATTACTACAAGCCTAATCCTATACACCATGAATATATATATACATTTTGACCAGTTCTTTTATAGTGTGATTTCCAAGAGGGAAATGGTTGATGATATCTTGACAAAAGAAAATGATATGGGCTTCTTTATAAAACCTTACCAAATTTTTAATGAATATTAGTTCTATGTTTGACACCAATGGGGACAGGATGTGAATTTGATTAGTGCCAGGTATTGGTTGAATGTCTCCCCATCCATCATATCTAAACATTTGAAAAAGATTATTGTATAAATATCTTTCTAGTATGTTTCTTTGACATTCTTCTAGAAGTTATTCAAGCCTTTCAATGACCAAAGACTCTGGACTTTCATAAAAAGGATTTTTGTCTTCATCAAATGTGTCATATGCATTAACAGATTCCATTTGTGTACAACATGGAGGAAAGGGAACCTGTATGCAAGTAGCAATATTTCTTAAAATTGCCTAAAAAATATAAACCAATAGCATGATTTATCTTTAACTATATGTCATTACATTTTTTGTTGAGGGAAATATATTGTAACAAAATTCTACATGCCCTTCAATATATTGGCAGAGTATGTCTTCTTAAAAACAAGTAACTATAACACCTTGTGAGTTTACAATTGATAGTTGTTAACTCTCAAAATCCAAATATTTTTTATTGGCCATAACTTAATAACATGTGACATGAGAACTAGGAAGTGAAAGAAATACAATTGAACTTTTGAGCGAGAGGAAAATATTTGGAAATTGGTTTAAAAAATATAAAATAAATATGTAACATAGCTCTAATCATATATCATTATATTTCTTGGATGACAATGTATTCTAGTCACATGAATATTTTTTATTGTAACAATTATTGCATTAATCAACCTATATGAGCAAAAGAAGAAAACCTTTTGAAATTGGTTAGAAAACTATAAACCAAATACATAACACATCTTTAGCCATGTACTAGTACACTTCTTGAAGGGAAATGTATTCTACTAGCATAAATATTTTTTATTGTAATAATCATGACATTTATACAACAATATGACTACAACATCATCATGTGTAGACAATACATTTATGTTGGATATTAGAAGGAGACTGCAAAAGCAGAGTTCATAGCATTGACATGTCCTTTCACACAAACTATATGTTTCAAGTCAGTGTTCTTGTTGAACATGTCATAGGGACAAAAGGAAGCATATGCATGCACAAAAACCTTAGTGCATTAAAGACATTTGAAACTCTTGTTGCAAGCTAGTCACCTAAGTGCACATGATGTACATCCAAAGCATGTATAAAAATAAGTTCACAATTATTTGTGAGGGCTATTTGGAGAGACCTACATACATAGGATGTGGCATCACATTCTTTCAATGCTTCATGGGAGACAATACCCCCAACAAGATCATTTCTCTTAAGTGCAACATAGGCGACAATAATTTCCTTATAGCCAATTTTGAGAATGAAGTATTCCTTTATGTAAGCTCCTGCTAATTTTTGCACAAAATCTAGCTTTTGTATCAAGTCCATGCAATTTGACAAGAAACATGACATGATATTAGAGTAATAGGTTGTTCTAAAACTATTTCTCAGAAACTCCTCGCCTAATATCAACCTTAGTGACTATTCAACTTTTGGACAATCAATGTAGAAAATATGTCCCATCATAATGGAATCAATTGGTCCAATTATAGGATAGTCCCATTGTGGCTTTGGAACATACACACATTGATTTTTCCCTAGCTTGTACATTCTATTATAATGTATAAGTCAATACATGCTAATTGAAAATGACAAGGATCTTGCAATCTAATTACTTGATCACTAAACTATTTGGTTTGAAAATCATGTTTAATTTATAAATATGTAAATATCATGATGTGTAGCTATAAAGGAAATATTCATTTCTAAGTTTTCAACTAGTGTAACACAATAATAAGAATTTTTGTAAAGGAAAGACACAATATAAGTGCATTTCTTTTCCCTATGCTATTATTATTAATTTATATCATATGTAATTCAACAAATCAAAGAGGCATAATTGAAAAAAAATTTCGTGGATCTAATTTCAAAACCTTACCTTCTTGTTTCTTCTACAAAGATCTACTGAGGTAGGCTATTAGTAGGTCTTCTTAGGTCACCTCCTATATCTGCATTTAATTTAGCATTATAAACATAAGTAAGTCATTCACAAGATAAGATTCAAATATTTTCAATGGAACTTTGCATACAAATGATGCATTCAACAATTCAACATTCTACATATGGGTTTGAATGATGGAGATATTCTAAAGTACATTTACTTGGCATACAAATGATGCATTCAACTTTCTATATATGGATTTGAATGATCCAAACAATATGTCACTGTTAACAAAATATGTTTACCTTAAGTAATCTCAAGAGTGCATAATACAAAGTAAAGAGTACCAATGGCTATGACAATAAATGTAACAAAGAATGAGGTCGAGTCACACTTAGAAGCTATACAATAAAAAAAATTAGAATTATACATTCTTTTGTTAAAGATGTTTTATAGTTATTTTTAGAATTGAATTGTGTATCTTTTAAGCTAAATTTATTGATTTTTAGTTTAAGGATAGTTGTCAATTTTTTTATTTAGTTTTGTTTAAATTGATTGATTTTTAGTTTAAAGATATTTGTAATTTTATTTTATTTTTTGTTAAAATTGATTGATTTTTAGTTTAAGAGTGGTTGTGAGAATAAATGGTTAAGTGATGTATGTATAAGTGAAGTTATTACAATTTAATGGTGTGTTATTTAGATTAAATTTAATATTTTTATTTTATGAATAGTTATGAAAATGAATGATTTATACATACATACACACACACACACACACACACACACACACACACATCTGTGTGTGTACATATACATATATGGGTGAAGTATTTAGTTTTTTCAAAAACATGGTCATTTATATGTCATTCCAACTTAAGTATATTTGTTTAGATTTTAAAAATAATGTTTGACAAGTTCTGAAATACAAGTCAATATAATGAAATTATGTAGATATAGACATCCTTGTTTTTATATAACAAGAAACAACATTATTAATTGTTATACACTTTTGTAGTTATATATTTAAAACAAGAAGCAACATTATGACACATTTAAAGAAAAAGACAATGACATTTTGTATTTCTTAATATAGAAAAATGAAATCTTTTTTATTTATAGAAAATAGGACTTTAAGAGCTATCCAATCAAAATGATCAAGAGCATAAAACATAATCATATAAAAACAAAACCAACAATAGTGTTAATTGTCTATTGACTTTAAGAACTATACATTTAAAACAATCAACAACATTATTAATTGTCTATCAACTTTAAAGCAATAGACAATGAAATTCTATACTTTTTAATAAAAAACCAAATCTATATTATATGTTGACATAAAGACTTCAAGAAATATGCAATCAAAACAATCAAGCACATACCTAATAATAAGATTTTAAGAACTATACAATTAAAACTATTAGTAACTAGATAGGTAATTATAGATAATGTAGGGTGATTGAAATGAAAAAAAAACTGAAGTCATACAGCTATTATGAACTTCGAAAATCATTTCTGAAACTACAAATTGACAACCTTTAATAAAACTTACTTAGTTGACCCTTCTTAAAACTGAAAGTGAAATCTATATAAATGTGTAACGGTAACACTTTAGGAGGAGCTATACATTTCAATCAATCAATGACATTCTTAATTGTTTGTAGAAGATAATGAAAATAACTGTTAAGATACAAGTAGCCCATATGCATCTAATTAATACCTACGTTATTATTAGGAAGACAGTCAAATATTCAAAAAAATTCAAATCTATTTTCTTTGTATCCTCTCCGCTATCTATCTTCTTAGCATGGATGTTATTTGGATCATCAAAGATTTTTCTTGTTTCCTCCTCACAATAACAGTTTTGTAATGAATTTTTTTCAAGAAAATATATGTAACTGAAGGTGTGTGTGTTTGTCTACCTTCTTATGCATTATGAAATCAAATGTTCATACCCTAGCTCATCTGCAAAAGGACACTATGGCAGCCCTAGGGGTTCCTTCTTTATCTGGGCTTAATTTAAAAGGTAGAGTAGGGGAGGATCCTGCCATTAAAGCTTCCCTCAAGGCTGAAGCCTTTGAGACTCTATGGAAGCTTGTCAAGAACAATATAAATACCTGTAAGGCTATTACAGAGTCAAAGGCTTCACTCTATTTGCTGCCAAGGCACTGATAGAACAGATGTTGAGAATTGTTACATAGGAAGATGAGGATTCGAGTCTCCTGATGGCTTGTATTAAGGCAATTGGTTACCTTACTCAGACCTTACCTGCTTGAGAAACTAGACTTATTGCTCCCTTAGTAAAGCACTTGGATGATACAAAACCCTCTGTGTGTAGAGAAGTTGCAATTGCTCTAACAAAATTTGGGTGCAATGAGAATTATCTGCATATGGAATACTGTAAGTCAATCATATAAGCTAGTGCAACTCCATTCTTGATCCAAATCATTTATTTTGGGGATTCTTGTGTTTCAGGCTCTTAGATTCCTACTCTCATTCTTCTTAGCTACTTGGCTCTCCACGTTGGAGATAGTGAGGCGCTTGCCAAAGAAGAGGCCTTGTCTTCTCTTGAATGGGCATTTAAACAGCCCCACCTAGTGCAAGATCCTACACTAGAAAAACTTCTTCAAGAGGCTAAAGGTTTCTTAGAGCTTGTTAGACCATTTTGTTGTCATAATAGAAAATCTTCAGAAAGTGGTCTGTATCCTATGAAAATTTCCATGGCTATGTCTTTTCTTCTGGTCTCTGTAGTTCTTTTCATGTTTCTGGCCTCGAGACCCTTAGCAAAAAATTCATAAATCTAGCCGTTATGTGAAAAAATCCCTAAAATGCCTTAGCCTTGTTATATTTCTTCATTACCTTTTCGGGCCACTTAAATCCCTTTTTCCGCACATGGTTATTTTTCCATCTTCATGTTCACTAAATTGCTTAATATTATTTCATGCCTTTATGATTATTCAGTGAACCTGCGAATGTATGTTGTCTTGCCTCAGTCGCTAAGTCTCCAAATCCTTAGATGATTATATCTTCCATCTGGCGAATTCCCGACTGTGTGTTCACATAATCTCATGATGTTTAATGGTTACCAGAAAACATTTAGCGAACTGGCAGGCGGCTTGTGTCTTTTCTTTAGTCGTGTATTCACGTGATGGTGGTGCCTATTCCAAGCGGTGATATAGGTGGACCCGATGTCAGAGGATGCTAAGGTGGTAGGTTTTTATTGGTTGTAGAAGGAATGATATGGCAGCATGTCAGGCAGGCCTAGGGTTATGAAGTATTTAGCAACCTAGGGATTGGTGATTTTCTCCTGTTCGCTAGTTCCTGGTGGTTAATCCCTTAACATTCAGTGACCTAGCAGGTGGTCTTGTTTCTTCAATCATGTGATCTTTGAATGTCTTGCGATTATTAGCTAACATCTAGCGATCCTCTGGGCGGTTTATCACGTGGTCACTGAATCTTGGCAGTTAAGTCCTTAACTTCTCGCGACTTGGCTAGCGGTTTGCTTTGCTTCAGTCATGTGGTTGTGTAATGGTGGGCCCAGTTTTCTTAGGCAGTGTGACAATGTAGAAGATTGATGGTTGCCACATGATCATGATGAATATTTCATCCCCTTATGATCATGCAAGGACCATTGATTTCGAATCTTTCCTGGTGTGTGTCAGTGGGACCTGATTCTTCAAGCGGTATAGTAAAGGAAGATCATGTGGTTGTTGCATGATTGCATGGAATATTCCAACCCCATGCAATCTTGTGCCAGCCATTTGATTAGATGCTGAGGGTTTGTGGGTCCTATTAGTCATGACTAGGTGGTTTCAGCGAATGATAAGATGATAGGTGGCATCGCAGTTACAGAGATAGGATGTTGGGTCCGATGTGTTTGGCGGAATGGATATAGAAGTTAGCGGTGCTGAAAATTTTTTTGTGTTCGTTGGTTCACATAATATAAAGGTGATGCCCTAATTCATTTGGTGATTTAGCAAATAGAGGTCGCGGGGTCGCTTGATTCTTTAGCTGAGGCAGGAAATATTCCACAAATTGGTGAAAGTTCCTTTGTCACCAATTCACCAGATGACTTAGGTGGCATTTTCAACATGTGTAGTCATGTGTTTGTGGAGTTCAACTATGGTTAAGATTTTCATTCCATGACTGGGATATTGCCTTGTCCCTAGTTCGCGAAATGTTAACCCGAGGTGCTTGATGAGTTAAAGATCTGAAGCTCGAGAATGATGAAGAGATCTACGACTGGGATATAAAGTTGGTCTCCATTTGAATCATGACCGCTGATGAGCTGGGCACCAAAGATGTAGCCGTTTGATTTCAAATTCAAATTCTCTGAGGGTTTCCAGCAACCAAAAAGGACTAGTTTTCAATATAGAAGTGACCCTATTTGGTGAGAAGTGACTGGTTGTCATTCGCAGTGTGGTCCAGGGTGCCTTGAGGGTTTGCAGGGATTTGTGCCATGTGGTTTTGAGCTTGAGGAGCTCTTTGCAGGTAGTGATTGGACTAGTTTTTATGGCATTTCCTGGTGTACTATGCTATGCTCGTAGATTTTCTTGATTGTAGGATCTATTTGAGATCTCTTTCTCCAGGTTGCTTATGTTTCCTACCCCTACAATAAATTTCTTGGCTATTTTGATTGGTTGGGTAGTTGAAACCCTAACCTTAGCTATCCCTAGCTTGTTGCATTCTCTCTGAGAATTCCAAGGCAACTAGGGGTATATGTAGTCAAGCTTTTGACTATGTATGTGTTTCTTCTTTTGCAAATTTTGGAGGAGAATTGGTTCCAGTGAAAGGTCCTTTTCCTATAGATTTTCTCCTTCTCTTTGCATATAGAGTGTTCCTCTTTCTTCTGTTGGTTCAGAGAATATAGTGCACATTGTAGTAGATTTGTCTTATGTATGAGAACTTAATATATTTTTACTATTACTGTGCTATCTCCATTTGAATTCTGAGTCCATTAATCATACATCAAGGGTGTTTGATTTTCTATTTGCATTGCCTTAGTGTTTGGAAGTGGAATTGTCTTCGCAGAGATAACTGGTTCAGGGTTAGTATTCATGTATTTTTGAGCTAAAATATCAAGGATAGGTCATGCTTGTCTTCCAGTGGATGATGGTTAATGCATTGTTTATTTCATAGGTCTCTTCTAAGGGGAGGGTTAAAATCCTTTAATGGATAATAACATGCTTGAATACATAGATGGGTGCTAAGTTGAGGTTTGGTCATGGTGTGTGATTGATGTCAGGTATCAACACATTGAGCATATTGTGTTCTTGTTTCATAGTTGTTTCTTGTAGTAGGGTATTTGACTCTGTGGTCCATTGGATAAGGCACTGGTCTATCAAAGACTTAGGATATCTCAAGGTTCTCTTCAAATCTATTTTAAAATCATTTCCTTTTTGTCCCACCCTTTCCCTTTCATGTTGTTAGATATAGGTCTCTGGTTTTCATAGTCATTCCATGCAAGTAGGGCTATTGTATGAGATATTGGCCTCATTGAGGTACAAGATACCTAGGAGTTTGAGAACCATTCCACATTAATCTATCTATAGGCCTTTAGTTTTGTCATGAGATGTGTTGAGTGTGTAGACAAGGCAATACCCACCTGAGTGAATGTGGAGCTCGAAGAAGGAGGATTTCTCTCTATCCTCATCAATAGGTTTGTTTTTCTTGTCAAGCTTGAGTGCCCAACCTGTGTTTCAAGCCCAACTATTTGATTCAAGCTTGGTCCTACAAGAGAAAGAGCCAACAAAATGGTGACTCTACTAGGGAAAATGAAATAAGTTTACTAATAAGAGTTTCCTAGAGTCTTGTCTATCTAGTTTGGGGAAGACTCTCATACGTTTTCCAATCTGAGAATTGCTTTTCAGATTTACATGTTTTCATGTATTTGTTGTCTGAGTTATATGTGGCTTTACTGTGGGAGTGCTTAGAGTCTATTGGTGTTTCATGACAGATCAGTAAAATTTATGTCCTCTAAAGAGAGCTGGTGACTCTATGCTAAAAGAACCTTAATTGTGAAGTTTTGTTGGGACTTCAGTCAGATAAGAAGAAGGCAGTAGCATTCAATAGGGTGATCCAGGTATTCCCCATCAAAACTTTATGTATTTGCATGGTCCTTATCAAATGGTTTTGTCATTAAAGAAAGGACATATAAGTGTGAAGTATGTAAGAAGGGTTCAGTGACAAAAGAAGGATAGTTTCAAGTATAGATTTCCTGTCATTGGTCTTGAAGATTTTCAAGTAGATATACAAAGTTGCAGCCAGTGATGGATGTTCACAAGGTTTTTTTTGTCAGAGGATATGTGCCATTTTGTTATTATGGCATGCCTGGTTTCCCTAATAAGATCCCTGATGGTTTCAGGGGATATTTACCAAAGTTTAATAAGAACCAATATCAGTCAGCAAGAAAGCATGTGCAGGCTTTTTCTGATGTGATGAATGATTTTGAGATTTTTCATGAAGACCTTTGGATGAAATTGTTTGTTCAAACTCTGGAGGGTGATGTTAGAGACTGGTTTTCTTTTCTACAAGCATGTTCTATTTCATCTTGGAGTGAGGTGCATTCGGCCTTCATGGAGCAATTTGGAGAAAGGGTAAGCATATCTGATTCTTATAGTAGGTTTTTGAAGATTCATATTAGGAATGGTGAACTTGTCCCTTAGTTCAATATCAGATTTGCTAAAGTATTGAATGAAATCCCTGAAGGTTATAGACTCAATGATCAAGTGTGTGTAAATGTTTATTTTGATGCATTTGATAAGAAAATGAATTACTTGTTGAGGGATAAAGAACCTAGGACATTATATCAGGCATTTGTAACTGCAATGGACATTGAAAATAATTTGAAATATGGATTTACCAGAGGTCATTTTTTCATGAATGTATGTCGATATAATGAGTATGAAAGAAAAGAAGAATGTAGTGTTGATACCACAGTTCCAAATTAGTGTACCAACATTTCTACTGTAGTTTGTAATCAGGTTGAGATGTCAAATCAGAATTGGTATTTAAATGTTGTTGAGTCCTTTGCTACTGATGAGACATGTTCAGAATGCTACAATAGTAAGATATATTCTAGACACTGATAGGATTGAGCAGTGTATTGGTGCTTTGAGTTGTGAATTAGCTACTACAGCCAATCCTTGTAATATTGATTATAAATGTAATGCTATTGATGTTCCTAGACATGAGATTGCTGCTTCCATGTCTCAGCCCTATGAAAATGAAGAGACTGAAAGTTATGTCTCTGATGATGAGTTTGAAGTTGCTGCACTAGAGGAGGAATATGACTCACAAACATATCAGTCACAATCAGAGGAACATAGTGCTGAAAGTGGTTACTCAAGTGAGGATGATGAAGGAAGTGATGTTGTGGTGTCTTCATATGAGTTAGATGTAGCATGGGAAGAAGAAAGTAATGATGGGAGTGAACAATCATTTGACAGTGAAGGTATGGTTTCTCTTTCTGAATCTGAAAATGAAAATGCATCTTAGTTTTTGCATTATATAAATCAGTTTGAATATGAAGATTTTGAGAATGACTTGTCCTCAAAGTATGAAGATAAAGAAATGGTAATTCAATGTAATATTATTGAGGATGGTCATGAAGATTTGAATAGAAGGTCACCTAATGATTCTGCATTAGATAATGAATTTGCAGCATATAGTAGATATTTTAGGGGTGAATTATGGCCTTGCCACAATGATCTTCTTAAACAAGATAATGAAGAAGATGTAAATATAGACACTATATGCTTGGTAGGTGATGTGGATTGTTAATTTTCATATGATTCTGATTTTTCTTCATATGCTGAGAGTGTCCATGAAGATGAAATGGGTAGTAAGTTTAAAGTGTTTTCTAATACTTTGTATAATGAGGACTATGATGATGAACAACCCATTTTTTGTCATAATGTTCAACAAGGAGCACTGCATGGAGTCATCAATCCATTGTTTGAAGAAGACATGGAGGTTTCAGATTTAGGTGAACTAGATATGAATGATGACATACTATCTTCTTGCTGTGAAAGACCAATATGTTCTTCTTTCATTTGTGATAGAGTTCTAAGTGATGATGTTGCATTCTCTTAAGAAGTGGTTTTAGAATTTGATGATGATGACATGTGTGAGTATAAAATTGATCATTCACTTGAACTCCAACTAGCTACACCTAAGGATATGAAAGGTCTAAATGAAAAGAAAATATCTAGCTTACCTCAAGAAAAGGTGAGTGAAAACTAGGTATATGACAGAGGTAAGAAGTTTTGAAAGTTTCTAGTGGTTCTGGGCCATTGCATGTACGTGGTAGAAGTAGTTTTCTTGCTTTTAGTAAAGTTTTTCAGGAGGATTTTGTGGGCGGTCTACTTTCCCAGAGATCTAAATTCTTCCCATGCCTGCAAGAGCCATGCATCCCCAACTAGAGCCACTGTTAGCCCATTTTCTTGTCATAATAGAAAATCTTCAGAAAGTGGTCTGTACCTTATGAAAATTTCCATGCCTATGTCTTTTCTTCTGGTCTCTGTAGTTCTTTTCATGTTTCTGGCCTTGAGACCCTTAGCAAAAAATTCATAAATCTAGCTATTATTTTAAAAAATCCCTAAAATGCGTTAGCCCTATTATATTTCTTCATTACCTTTTCGGGTCACTTAAATCCCTTTTTCCGCACGTCATTATTTTTCCTTCTTCATGTTTGCTGAATCGCTTAATATTATTTCATGCCTTTATGATTATTCGGCGAACCCACGAATGTATGTTGTCTTGCCTCAGTCACTAAGTCTCCAAATCCTCAGACGGTTATATCTTCCATCTAGCGAATGCCCGACTGTGTTCACATAATCTCATGATGTTTAACAGTTACCGGCAAACATTCAACGAACTGGCAGGTGGCTTGTGTCTTTTCTTTAGTCATGTATATGTGTGATGGTGGCCCCTATTCCAAGCGGTGATACAGGTGGACCTGATGTCAGAGGATGCTCAGGTGGTAGGTTTTTATTGGTTGTAGAAGGAATGATATGGCAGCATGTCAGGTAGGCCTAGGGTTATGAAGTATTTAGCGACTTGGTGACTGGCGGTTTTCTCCTGTTCGCTAGTTCCTGGTGGTTAATCCCTTAACATTCAGCAACCTGGTGGGTGGTCTTGTTTCTTCAGTCACGTGATCTCTGAATGTCTTGCAGTTATCAGCTAACATCTAGCGATCCTCCAGGTGGTTTTTCATGTGGTCGCTGAATCTTGGCAGTTAAGTCCTTAACTTCTCGTGACTTGGCTAGTGGTTTGCTTTGCTTTAGTCACGTGGTCACATAATGGTTGGCCCGGTTTTCTTAGGTAGTGTGACAATGTAGAAGATCTATGGTTGCCGCATGATCATGAGGAATATTCCATCCCCTTGTGATCATGCGATGACCGTTGATTTCGAATCTTTCCTGTTGTGTGTCAGTGGGACCTAATTTTTCAAGCAGCATAGTAAAGGAAGATCGTGTGGCTATTGGATGATTGCATGGAATATTCCAACCCCATGCGATCTTGTGCCAACCATTCCATTAGATGCTGAGGGTTTGTGGGTCCTGTCAGTCATGACTGGGTGGTTTCAATGAATGATAAAATGATAGGTGGCATAGCAGTTGTGGAGATAGGATGTGGGGTCCGATGTGTTTGGCCAAATGGATAAAGAAGTTAGCGGTGCTGATAGATTTTCTATGTGTTCACTAGTTTTCATAATATAAAGGTGATGCCCTAATTCATTTGGCAATTCAACGAATAGCGGTCGCGGGGTCGCTTGATTCTTTAGCTGAGGCAGGAAATATTCCATGAATTGGTGAAAGTTCCTTTGTTTCCAATTTTCCAGATGACTTAGGTGGCATTTTCAACACATGCAGTCATGTGTTCACGGAGTTCAACTGTGGTTAAGATTTTCATTCCGCGATTGGGATATTGCCTTGTTGCCAGTTCACGAAATGTTAACCCGAGGTGCTTGATGAGTTAAAGATATGAAGCCCAGGAATGATGAAGAGATCTACGATAGGGATATAAAGTTGGTCTCCATTTGAATCGTGACTGCTAATGAGTTGGGTGCCAAAGATGTAGCTATTTGATTTTGAATTCAAATTCTCTGAGGGTTTCCAGCAACCAGAAAAGACTGGTTTTCAATACAGAAGTGACCCTATTTGGTGAGAAGTGACTGGTTGCCATTCATAGTGTGGTCCAGGGTGCCTTGAGGGTTTGTAGGGATTTTTACCATGTGGTTTTGAGCTCGAGGAGCTGTTTGCAGGCAGTGATTAGACTGGATTTTATGGCATTTCTTGGTTTACTATGCTATGCTCGCAGATTTTCATGATTGCAGGATTTGTTTGAGATCTCTTTCTCCAGTTTGCTTATGTGTCCTACCCCTGCAGTAAATTTCTTGACTATTTTGATCGGTTGGGTAGTTGAAACCCTAACCCTAGCTGTCCATAGCTTGTTGTATTCTCTCTGAGAATTCCAAGGTAGCTAGGGGTATATGTAGTCAAGCTTTTGACTGTGTATGTGTTCCTTCTTCTACAAATTTTGGAGGAGAATTGGTTCCAGTGAAGGGTCCTTTGCCTGTAGATTTTCTCCTCTTTGCATATAGAGTGTTCATCTTTCTTCTGTTGGTTTAGAGAATACAGTGCACGTTGTAGTAGATTTGTCTTATGTATGAGAACTAAATATATTCTTACTATTACTGAGCTATCTCCATTTGAATTTTGAGTCCATTAATCATACATAAAGGGTGTTTGATTTTTCTATTTTTATTGCCTTAGTGTTTGCAAGTGGAGTTGTCTTCGCAGAGATAACTGGTTCAGGGTTAGTATTCATGTATGTATGAGCTAAAATATCAAGGATAGGTCATGCTTGTCTTCCAGTGGATGCTGGTTAATGTATTGTTTATTTCATAGGTCTCTTCTAAGCGGAGGGTTAAAATCCTTTGATGGATAATAACATTCTTGAATGCACAGATGGGTGCTAAGTTGAGGTTTGGTCATGGTGCATGATTGATGTCAGGCATCAACACATTGAGCATATTGTGTTCTTGTTTCATAGTTGTCTCTTGCAGTAGGGTATTTGACTCTGTAGCCCATTGGATAAGGCACTGGTCTATCAGAGACGTAGTGTATCTCAGGGTTCTCTTCAAATCCATTTTAAAATTATTTCCTTTCTATCCCACCCTTTCCCTTTCATGTTGTTAGATATAGGTCTCTGGTTTTCATAGTCATTCCATGCAAGTAGGGATATTGCATGAGATATTGGCTTCATTGAGGTACAGGATACCTAGGAGTTTGAGAACCATTCCACATTAATCTATCTGTAGGCCTTTAGTTTTTTCATGAGATGTGTTGAGTGTGCAGACAAGGAAATACCTGCCTGAGTGAATGTGGAGCTCGAAGAAGGAGGATTTCTCTCTATCCTCATCAATTGGTTTGTTTTTCTTGTCAAGCTTAAGTGCCCAACCTATGTTTCAAGCCCAACTATTTGATTCAAGCTTGGTCCTGCAAGAGAAAGAGCCAACAGAGCTCTACCAGTAGAGTAATAGTTCAAAATTGAGATCATCCAAAATTATATAAATGAAAGAAAAAACAACAAAAAAATCCATCTACTACTCTAGCTAATTGTTGGTAAAGTTGGGGTTACATAGAGAATAGTGAAAAGTAGGTTTGAAGGTTTAAATGTACATTCTAAAATGATAGTAATAAGAAGTACACAACATGTGTTGTTAAGAGAATTGTCAACTTTCTACCAAAATCCTGACAAGAGATATTGGCAAGAAGAGATAGCGGAGATGTCTGGCCCCAAACCCACTACACCCACTACATCTGTGCTCTGGCACCTAGCTAAACATGCAGAGATGGGGAAGCTATCGATAAGGCAAGGAGAAACCAAGGAGAAACTGTAATTAAGAGAGTGAATAATAGGATTGGAGGGTTGTGTTTGCGTAACTGTCCCCTTGGTAAGATATGTGTTCTACTTTGTTGTTTAGCCATTGGCAAAAGGAGAGCTCACAACCAAAATGAAATACAATATGTGGATGGAGCACATGCCTCCTCTATTTATGGCCCAAATTAAATTTTGATTAATATAATGGCTGGTAATTCAAAAACATTATTATGCACCCGCACATCAGAGGTGAACAACACCGATTGGACAATTTGGCCAAGTTGTGTGTACATTCCACACTTTGACGCACTCACTACATGCCAAGCTTAACGCAAATCGGGTTAACTTGAAAACACAACCACACACCACATTGTAGATTGTAGGACTCAAGAATGATCATTTATTTATATGTGGAGTGAATGAAGAGAGATCAGATCAGATTTCAAAGCCTCAAAAGATCGGATTGTGTTGGGGAGAAAATAATAATATAAATAAATATGTGAGACATATGCATGAATGTGATGGGGCGTAAAGAGGAGCCACATTTGGTAAGTTCATGTTTCTAAAATCCGACATGGATAGCACCCACCACAGCTGTCACTTGTGGGGTTAGAAATACAACATACTACCTTCTTTTCCCCTCACAATTAATTCTAAACCAAGCAACCCATTAAAAAAATGAAAAGCTCTACAGTTTTCACCATTACATATCTATTGCAAACTTATTCGAAAATCTAATCACAGAGTCGATATTAACATAAGAAAATTTCTTATTTCAACATAAATGTTGCCATTAAACGTTATATAGAACATTAAAACTATGTACATATTAATATATTTTAAAAAATCCATTTACATTATTGCCTTCCACAACCATGAAAAGATAAATTAAAATTATGATCTACTGTTATTGCATGAATTTTCATCAAATGGAATAACTTTTCAAGCTCAATCATTATGGATTAAAGAAAACATTTCAGTGGATAGAAATTAATAGTAATATGAGTAAACAAATTCTTAGCAGTGTTATCAACATCAAACTCAGAGAAAGTAAATTACATGAAAATAAGAAATTTGCAAACTAAATTTGAAGAGAAGGAAAGAATTGAGCATACAAACCAAAAATATATTGCACTCAAAAAGAACAATTCTAAAATTCTACAAGGATCTCTCTCGTATCATACTTACAAATTTAAAACACGTAGTAAAAAACCCTTATGCTCCAAAATTTGCCAACTCTAAATTGCTCCACAACAACAAAAAACAAAAGTCTCTCATCTAGATAAAGAAATTATCTGACTTTAAAATAGCTTTGGTGAAAAATGGCCTACCAAATAGATGATTATATAGAAATGATGAAGCTTAGAGATTGCAGGCTCTCATTAAATTACAAAACCTAATTTCTTACCATCATTCACTAAACAAAGATTTTTTCAAACAAAATATTAAATGTCCACATATAATCATGGGCTTGAAAGAAAAAAATCCCATATAATTAGCTGACACCACAAGTACATTAATAAGTTTGAAAAAGCTTCTCTCCTCATTAAAAATATTTGAAAATAATAATAATCCAAATTTTAATGATTCATGGATTTCATATTAGATTTTTGTCAGAAAATGTAGAAGAAAGAAAAAAGTAGTCACATAGAAAATAACATATATTTAATTCAAGAAATTAATAAAATGTGACATTTGACTTGATACAATAAATAGGCACAATAAATAAATAAATAAAAATTTAAAAAATTAATTTCAGCATTGACCATTTGCTCTATAAACCAATAAGATTTCTAGAAAATGATATTTTTATAAATATTTAAAATAACAAATAAATATAGACTATACACTTTTTGTCTAAAATGTTAAATTCATTGTACTGGTGCAATTAATAGCAAATTTTTTTTGCATGAATGCATAAGTATTCTTGCAGGAACTAATAAAACTTAAAAGCTTATATAAATTATTTTTTAGCTCTCAATACATAAAAGAAATGTTTTACTCTCCATGTGAAATGGAAACAACTTTTACATTGTGATGAAGGGTGGTCCCCTTAATACCACAAGCACATAACAGAAATAGAGAAACAACAACAATAATATGCAAGAACTAGAAAATTGGCTTCTTATTATCTCCACAAATGTGGAATTACAAACTTTCAGAATTACAATATGCAAAGCCACATGGGCATTCCCTTACAATATTCTGTAGGACAAAGCCTCAAATCAATACCTAGATCTACTACCCAGAACTACCCTAGACAACACTACGGGCCTTCTTTATATAAGCAATTTCCACCACCCGAGAAGGTTCTAGAAATTTATCCCTTAGGGCCAACCAAACTTAGAATTATTTTATTTTACAATTTATTACATCAAAGTCAGCTCAAAATGAGTTTTGAAACCCAAACATAAATTTTGAAGAAAAACTATTTTCTGCCATTTCAGGTGACCCAACTTCCGAAGACCATAAGTCATCACCCGTTGACCCGATTGGCTATTATAACCCCATTCTGGAAATGCCACGAAGTGATCTACAGGCTTGAACAATGCAAAGCACCCGTCACCCAAACTTTTAACCTCATTCGGGGCTTCTAAAGCCTTCAAAACTGAGTTTGAAGTTTCTGTACCCTACTGCCAATACCGAAAATCTTCAATATCTTCAAAACTAGACCTGATCTAGCCATGAAACTTTGCTGGCAGGTTGATATGACTAAGATGAACCTCCACATGTAAAACTAGAACATTCTGAGATCGTAAGACCAACTTACTAAAAATAGAAAGTTTCCATAAATAGCAACTCTGCACAAGATAGCCCTTATTGAATACAAAAATAGAAATATTTTTGGGTGATGCAAGATTGCTCCTGCATTAGACACCTGGGGTAATTTGAGAAGTGACCCTGTCATGACTCAGGTGTGCAAAGGAAAACTAAGATGGTTAACCTCCTCCTTTGTTAGCCATGATGAATCTTCAACAGGTCGTCCATTCCATTTGACGAAGTACTCTTCATATGTCCTGTTCCTTGTGCTTCTGCCAACATGACTATCCAATATGTCTTCAATCTCCTTGATATCTGAGCTAGTTGCTGGAATACTCCACTGTGCTGCTGCAACCTCATCTTCAACACCTCCTTCGTGATACTCCGTCAAATCTGAAATGTTAAACACTGGTGAAATATTCAGCTCTCTAGGCAACTCTACCTCATATGCATTTCCTGAATCATGCTTCTTCAATATCTTACATGGTCCAAACTTCTTCATTTTCAGCTTGTTATATGTACCAACCGGAAATCACTCCTTCCGCAAATGAGCCATGACTTCATCGCCAACCTAAAATTCCTTATGCCTCCTTTTCTCATCTGCCTTAACCTTATACTATGCATTCATCTTGGTAATATGCTTCCTCACCTCCTCATGGATGTTCTTCAAGTGTTCGGCAAAATCCTCAGCTTCAGCACTACTTATTTCTCCTTTATCTATCTTTCTCAATTCAAATGCATTTTTTAGACTACTTTCATATACAATTTGGAATGGTGATTTACCAGTACTCCTATTGACAGAATTATTGTATGCAAATTCTATCTGTGGTAAAATCAAATCCCATCTTGTTGGCTTATCTCCAACCAAACATCTAAGCAAATTTCTCAAACTTCTATTCACCACCTCTGTCTATCCATTAGTCTGTGGATGATGTGATGAACTGAACTTCAAATCTGTCTTCAACTTCTTCCACAATGTACGCCAAAAATATCCAACAAACTTAGTGTCTCTATCTGAAACTATGGTCTTTGGCAAACCATGTAGTCTCACTACTTCTCTGAAAAATAATTCTGCTACATGAACAACATCATTAGTCTTCTTGCAGGGAATGAAATGTGCCATCTTCAAAAATCTATCAACCACCACAAAAATTGAATCATGTCCCCGCTGAGTTCTCGGTAACCCAAGAACAAAGTTCATACTAATATCCTCCCAAGGCTTCTTTGGTATAGGTATTGGTTGATACAACCCTGTATTCTGCTTCACTCCTTTTGCCATCTGACATACTCTGTACAAACTTCTTCACATTTTTTTGCAATTATGGCCAATAATAATTCTCACCAACCAAAGCAAAGGTTTTATCATGACCAAAATGTCTAGCCAATCCTCCACTATGCTTCTCCTTGATGAGATTCTCCCTCATAGAACTTCATGGAATGCACAACTGACTACCTCTGAATAGCATATCATCTTGAATGATAAAATCCAGCCATTTCATCCTGTCTAGAGTAACAGGTTCTTTACAAGCTTTCTAAGCTTCACCAAAATCAGGATCCTCTGGATACAAATTCTTGAGTTCATTGAACCCAACCACTTCAATCTGCATCTCTGTCAGCAATAGTTTCCTTCTGCTAAGAGCATCCACAACCCTATTAGACTTTCCACTCTTGTGTTTCAAAACAAATGTATAACTCTGCAAAAACTCAACCCATTTCAAATGTCTTTGATTCAACTTTCCTTGACTAGTCAAATATTGCAACGCTTGATGATCAGTATACAAAACAAACTCCTTAGGAAGCAGATAATGTCTCCACTTCTTTAATGCCTGAACTATAACATAAAATTCCTGATCATAGACAGAATATTTTCTCTTGGCATCATTTAACTTCTTACTGAAATAAGCAACATGTTTACCTTCTTGGCTCATAACAGCTCCTATTGCAATACCACTAGCATCAAAATCTACTTGAAACACCTTATTAAAATTTGGAAGTGCTAAAATGGGTTGTTCCATAACTTTTTTGTTTCAACAATTGAAAACTCTTTTCTGCCCCATTAGTCCACTTAAACTCTTTTCTATCCCCTCTCATTGTTTCAGTCAAGGGTCTACAAATACCGCTAAAATTTCTGATAAATTTTCTGTAAAAGCTAGCCAAACTATGAAAAGATCTTACCTCAGTAGCACTCCTTGGAGTAGGCCATTCAAGGATAGCCTGTACCTTCTCTGGGTCTATTTTTAGACCTTCTGCTGAAACTACAAATCCCAAATACACTAACTCTTTCTTCACAAAACTGCACTTCTTAAAATTAATCAATAATTTCTCATCTCTCAATTTCTCAAACACCATACGAATATACATCATATGTTCCTCCAATGTCTTGCTAAAAATCAAAATATTATCTAGGTAAACAATGACAAACCCAGAAATTCTTTCAGAACCTCATTCATGGGCCGCATAAAAGTGTTCGGTGCATTGGTTAGCCCAAAAGACATGACTAACCACTCATACAGTCCTTCCTTTGTCTTGAAGGTAGTCTTCCATTCATCTCCTTCTCTGATCTGAATCTGGTGATATCCACTCTTCAGATCTATTTTTAAGAAATACACAGCTCCGCTCAAACAATCCATAATATCATCCATTCATGGCAATGGAAACCTATACTTGATTGTGATCTTGTTTATTGCTCTAGAATCTGTACACATCCTCCACTCTCCATTCTTCTTTGGTGCTAATACCGCTGGTACAGTACAGGGACTCAGACTGTCTCGAATCAACCCCTTCTGCAATAACTCATGTACTTGCCTGTTCAACTCTTCACTTTCTACTAGTGTAATTCTGTGTGCTGCCTTGTTTGGCAAACTGGCTCCTGAAATCAAATCCATCTGATGAATCATCTTCCTTACCAGTGGTAATCCATCAGGTACATTATCAGATACAATATCCTGAAACTCATTCAACAAATCTACAACCTCTACAGGTACATCCTCTACTTCTTCTTTACCAACTTTTGGACTTAAAGCAAAACACACATGCTCATGCCTCATACCATCTAGGAATTTTCTTCCATCAACAAATGTTATTCTTCCATTACCACATATCTTTTCTTCGGTCTCCTTCAATGTCTTTAGCTTATGTCACACTCCATCCTTTGTCAGGGAATAGGTATTCACACGACCATCATGTACAACACATCTGTCAAACTACCACGGTCTACCCAATAACATACGACATGCATCCATAGAGATGATATGACATAGTACCTCATCTTGGTACCCACTGATCTTGAACTTTACCAGGCACTGTTCACTGACCATGACCTTGTGGTCATCCTGCACCCAGGCAATCCTATATGAATGTGGGTGTTTCTATCTCTTGAGCTTCAACTTTGTCACCATCTCTTCTGACACAAAATTGTCAGTGCTTCTACTATCGATAATTATATCACAGCATTTACCCTCACACTTGCATCGAGTGTGAAACAAGCTCCTCCTTTGTTTAGGTTCATTCTCACCACTCAGCAAGACTCTTCTGTTAATTAGTGTTTCTCCTCTTTCAGCATTTTTAGAATTTGATGATCTAGCATCTTCATCTACATGTGCAATTCTGGCCTGGCCTTCATTTCTCCTGTCTGTTCTACCTTGGCGCTGAGGACATTCAAATGCCCTATGACCTTCTTCTCCATAGTGAAAACATGTTCCACAGAAGCCTCCTCTTCCAGATCCTTGTCCTCTTCCTCTTCCTCTCTGATCTCTATTACTCTGATCCTAGAAATGATTAGAATTATTTCCTCTCTAATTCTGACTGCTACTAGCCTCATCCCTCTTTTTCGGATCTTCATTTCGGCCACCATATGACCGTCTGCCAGATCTTCCACCATGACCTCTTCCATTTTGTCTGCTCTCAAACTTCTTGTTCAGCTTTTCCTCTACTTTTAGGGCAAACTGGTATGCCTCCTCAATATTGTTCATTCGAACCAGATTCAACTCCTCCTGAATGCTTGGCCTTAACCCATTAAGCCTGTATCAGGCAACTTTCTCCTTATCAGCTTCTGCATAGCCTGTTCTGATGAGGAGTCGATAGAACTCCTTTGTATACTCTTGAATAGATCTTCCTGCTTACTTCAAACTTTGCATTTTCTTTAGTAGGTCAAGCTCATAATCAATAGGAATGAACTGTCACTTCAATTTATCCACCATCCGATCCCATCTTGTGATTTTATCTTTTCCTCTTCTATTTTGCTCCAATTGAATTTCTTGCCACCAGATCTTCGCATGACCTTTCAATCTGGCCTTCGCAAATTTGACCCTATCAGGATCCTCAACATCTTCATACTCAAAATATTCCTCACATTCATTGATCCAGTCGATCAATTCCTCTGGGTTAAGATTTCCAAAAAATGTAGGAACCTCAATCTTAGGTCTTTTCCAAATCTTGGAAATCGCCCGAAAAAGTCTTTCTTCCTCCTGGTTCACAATTTTAGCTTCTCCTTCTTGATATTCTTCTTCGGCTTCATCCTCACTTTCATCTTTGACATTAAGATTCATTCCTCTGTGAATCTCTTCTTGTAATGCTCGCACTTGTCTCTGTAGCTCTCTAACCTCAGGTGTCACAGCACCAACTCTTCCACCACGTTCTCTTCGTGGAGGCATTTTTGCGATGCGCGCTGAAACCCTAACCACGGTCCTGGTGCAAACTGTCTCATAGTCAGCTATCTATTTACATACTCAAGAACTCCTATTTTGATACGACTTGATAAAGGGTGCTCCCCTTAATACCACAAGCACATAATAGAAATAGAGAAACAACAACAATAATATGCAAGAACTAGAAAATTGGCTTCTTATTATCTCCACAAATGTGGAATTACAAACTTTCAGAATTACAATATGCAAAGCCACATGGGCATTCCCTTACAACATTTTGTAGGACAAAGCCTCAAATCAATACCCAGATCTACTACCTAGAACTACCCTAGACAACACTATGGGCCTTCTTTATATAAGCAATTTACACCGCCCGAGAAGGTTCTAGAAATTTAGCCCTTAGGGCCGACCAAACTTAGAATTATTTTATTTTACAATTTATTACATCAAAGTCGGCTCAAAATGGGTTTTGAAACCAAAACAGAAATTTTGAAGAAAAACTATTTTCTGCCATTTCAGGTGACCCAACTTCTGAAGACCATAAGTCATCACCCGTTGACCTGATTGGCTATTATAACCCCATTCTAAAAATGCCACGAAGCGCTTTACAAGCTTGATTGGTGCAAAGCATCCATCGCCCAAATTTTCAACCTCATCCGGGGCCTCTAAAGCCTTCAAAATTGAGTTCAAAGTTTCTGTACCCTGCCGCCAATACCGAAAATCTTCAATATCTTCAAAACTAAACTTGATCTAGCCATGAAACTTTGCTGACAGGCTGATATGACTGAGATGAACCTCCACATGTAAAATTAGAACATTCTGAGATCGTAAGACCAACTTACTAAAAATAACAAGTTTCCATAAATAGCAACTCTGCACAAGATAGCCCTTATTGAATACAAAAATAGAAATATTTTTGGGTGATGCAAGATTGCTCCTACACCCAGGATGCTCCTGCATCACATTGTCACAATACTTTATCTACTTTTGACAAGGTCAAATCACATAATACTACCCCAAAATTAAAGTTAAATGAACAATGACTTAGGAAAAAACTATTTAAAACAATCTTTTTCAAATCTTACCTTTTTCCATGTAATTAATATATGGCGTGCTTTAAAAAACTAAAAAATAATTGTCCTTGTTTTCTAGAACCCGTAGAAAATGGTAATATACCTACAACTGGCCTAAAAGGTTGACGTATTAAGAGCAAGACTCACTCCCCGATAGTTTACGTGGTCATAAACTTAAGATTTAGAGAAGCTAATGTAGATTAAGCACTATAAGCAAGGTTAAAACACCAGTGATAGGTTTAATTTTGGGTGCTGCATAGACGTTGCCGTGAACCTTTACTTACCAGGTCACACCAGATACTGAGTCTTTATTTCTATAATTGACACAGTCACATTGATTCTTTCTACACTGGATAACCTTATCTTGCTCCCCAACACTACTTATATTTCCTGAACATGCCGTCCACATTAACTCTTTCAGAGTAGAACCAAATTTCTCAGCTATATTCGCTCAACAAAATATTCAGTTGATTTCTAGAGATGGATAGAGAAGCGAAAAAATTCCATTTTTTGGACGCCTTTGGGATCGTGGGAGAGGTGTGGAAAATTCTGTGGCGTGAGGCAAAACTCCTAGGATTCATCGCCCTGACATTACTGCTTCCTCTTTCCTTTGTAATACATGGCCACAGTTTATTCTCAGCCTCCCTCCTCAGCAAAATCATGATGAACAATGCCTTATTGGGCATAGAGGCGGGCAGCCCTACCATAGAAAGCGTCTGCCATAGCTTGCACACACAGATTGTGGAGTTTCTATCGCTCACGACGGTGTATGCAACAGTAGTTTTTGCCTTCTCCTTGTTGTCCAGATCGGCAATGGTGTACACTGTTGCGTCAATATACTTGGGAAAAGACTTGTGCTACAAAATGGTTGTGAGAATCATGCCCAAAGTATGGAAGCGCCTCATCCTCACTTTCCTCTGGTTTTTCATCATTATGTTCCTATTCTACGTGGTCCTCCTGGGGGGCCTATTTTTACGGTTTTTGTTATATGGAGTGATTGGACTGAAGAAGGGGACCCTTTTTGTTGGGGTCGTTGTTATTGGCATCGTTGCTTTAGTCTTCCTCATGTATATCATGATGGTGTGGGAGCTTGCCAGTGTGGTGTGTGTGGTGGAGGATGTACACGGACTGGAGGCCATGAAGAAGAGCAAACAACTTATGAAAGGAAAGCGGGACACGACCCTTACACTGTATGTTTTGTATGGGTTGGTTATGGGCATTATTGGAGGTGTTCAGAGTTATTCAGTGTATTGAAAGGGAGAGGAGGTGATGAGCATGGGACTGATTGTGGTGGTAGTTGTATTGCAGTGTGGTGTTGATCTAGTGTGGCTGCTCACCCATGCCATGCTTTACTTTGTCAAAAAATCCTGTCACCGCGAGGACATAGATAAGTTGGCTTTGACCAAACATTTGGATTTCTATAATGGAGGCTATATGCTTCTCAATGGTGCTCCTATGCAGTTTGAGATGTCTGGCCCATAGAGGCTATTAGGTAAAATATGATTGTTTAAATTATTATATAAAACAGTCTGAAATAAAAATATAGGATTGAACAACTCAAAGTTAGAATATTTCAGATTGGGGAATGCTTTCAAAATAGGAGGTTTCTTAGATTTTATCTTATAGAGAAAGGTAATATATATCTAATTGTCTAGGGCAAGGCATTCGATTCAATGTAATGAAAGTGAGATTAATATAATGTCTTTTCTTCTTTTATTTTATCTTTTATTTCTAATCACTGCCCTTTCTATTGTTAGTTTAGTTGTATTTTTAAAATGGTATGAGAGTTCAGCTATAATTAGAATTATTTTAAAAAGACTGACACGTTTTCATTCGATAAGTATAGAAATGATCTAGATCTATTAGTAAAGTCAACCTTTAAGGAAAATAAGGAAAGTCTCATTAATAGTGAGACTATGAGAATCACACAATGAAAGCTTTAAACTAGAGTCAAGAACCAATAAAAAATATTGGTCATATTTGGAAACTTAAAACTTCATCTCATTATAGAAACTAGAACTAAAATAGGTTTTAAAGGTCCTTAGAAACTATTATAATATGAAACATCTTGAACTATAACACTAATAGACAAGGGGCAGGACAAAGATGGGGCCAGATCAAAGGAAACAAAAGTAAGCTACTAATAAGAAGAGAAGATCTTAAAACAAAGATTAATCATCTAACATTTGAGGGCATGACCAAACAAAGGAACTTAATTTTATCCTTTTTAATCTTCTAGTTATAAAATGTCCAAAGGCGAAGAACATCAATGTTAGGTGGGGAAGCAACAAAAATTCAAAGAATGACTATCATCAACCCAACTGAAGATATGATTGCTATTGCATCAAGGGACCTAATATAGGTAGAGAAGCCTAGGATGGAAGGGAGAAAACCCTAACATCAAAATTTTTCAACTTATCAATGAGAGAGGGCACGTGACCCCCAAGTAAGAGAAAATTGAGCCTATTTAGTTGAGTACTATAAGATCTATTAGAATGACCCAAAATATGAAAAGTTATAGTAGCTGCTTCCATCCAACACAAGTTCAAGCCAATAATAAGACCTATATGAATAAATTCTCACTCTATAAAGGAATTATGAATAATAACTAAGATAAGGTCAACAATTGTCCCCTCATAGTAGCACCACAACAAGCCAATAGTGAGAGCATAAAAAAATTTAACCTAAGAAGAACCTTTACTTATGCAAGGACTAAATGAAGGCACTAAACCACATAGATAAACAAAGAGTGAAAACCCCACCTACAACCAAAAGGACAAAAATAATAGAGACAAGCACAAGGGGGAAAGAAAAAATAGAGTCTAATGTAGCTAATAATATTATCGACATAGAAAGTTCGATTCCTAGTGTAGTCTAATAAATATTAATGAGGATATGGGGAGGTAAGTTAATGAAATTACAAATCAATTAGTATAGACAACTTATAGAAAGGTGCACATGTTGATATAGGAACATAAGAATATATGATATGTATATAGATGGAAGTGATAAATTTACTAGTATAATTATCTATTTCATTGTTTGGTTGTAGTGCTTGTTGGTTCATATAGTTTCTCCAACTATGTAACTGCATACTCCTTTTTTGTATGCAGATTCTTTCAAAGATCAATAACAAAATAGAAAACTATGGTACCAAATAAAGCTCTATAATACAAGAAAAACATAAAGAAAAATAATGATGGGTCGTGAAGGAGGCTACATAAGAAGATTTGAATTTGCAAAGGAATCTAGCCTAAAAAGGTTAATCATTGATTTGATATAAATTAGGGAAAGTAGGGTATTTTAAGTCACAAAATAGACCTATGATGGTGTATAAGATGTGCAAATATCTGGTAGGCACGTTATTCTCTACAATCCATGAAAGAAGTGAGTGAGCATCAAGAAGTTTGAATTGAGATGGTGATATGCAATGAAGGAGGGTGTATCTTTTATTTTTAATGTTGTGGAAAATAAGCATATGGTGATATGTGAATGAAGAATAAAAACCACGTGAATGTGCATCTAAAGGAAAAGAAAAAATTAAGGTTTAGAATTTTGATATATTTATTAGAGAGATTGAAGTTAAGTTTTACATATAAAAAGATAGCAGTGCATTAATGAGGATTTATAGGTGGCACCACTGCATTAAATTCTTTGAAGAAAAAAAATATTCAGATTAATCATAAATTCTCATATAGAGTTAAAATTTAAGTGAAAATTTCTATATTTGTCAGTTTGTGATAGAAAGTGAGAGAAATTAAGTTTTCATGTCGAGCTGTGTAATTTATGTAAAAAGTTACTTCCATTTCTTGATGAAAATAGAATCTAGGGTTGCACTTAATTTTGAAAATATGGGTCATTTTGTTAGTGTAAGCAACTATTACACTGTTAAATATTTTTCCAATAACTATAATTGTTGACACTTTTTTTAATGACAATATGTCATGGAGGCAAAGTGACATGTCACAGGCCCACACCTTTCATTATGGTTTTATTTAAATTTACCTTACTCATGGTTATAATGATGATTAAGGTTACATAACTCATGTGGAGATGTAACTCATGTGGACGCCAAAAGAAATTACATTATGATTGAGGCATGATTTAACAAAGCTATTCATATATATTTTTTTTATCATTTGACTTTGGTTGTTTGACGTCCATGGAAGAAACCCTCACTGCATTCTTGGCACTAGAGGAAGAAACGATTGTGGGTATTGTTGTCTTATCTATCTCACCAGTATTTATTTATTTTTCTCTAAAGAAAAGGTATGTCTTCACTTTGATTTGGTATTTAATAGTTGCTCAAACCGTTCATTTGTGGTTGAACCATTTTCATAAGAGAAAAAGAAATTATTGTTTGAAAGGAAGATTATTTTATTTGATTCAATTCGAAATGGGTTAAGTAGATATGGTTATCAGTTTTGTATTTATGAAGAAATAGTTTTTGGTTTTTTTGTTTAACCCAAACATGGGTATGCAGAGTATTTGGTTTGAAATATTTGAGTTTCTTTCTGGTTACCATCAGTTCAGATTTTTGGTTCAAGAAAACCATTTATGGTTACTAGCAGTTTTTCCAATTACATTACTAGACATACTAAAACTAGTGAAATGCATGTGTACACCCCTTTATAAATTAGATGTGGGTGTGTGTGTAGCTACTGGATTGCATTGTAGACATACATATGCATAATTGAGTATAAAGTATTGTTTGTGAGATTTGAAAGAAATAATTTAAGGTTGCAGTCTATGTAAATTGTATGACGGGTTTATACTTTTATATAGGTGTAATTTGAATATTATCTTTAGAACATTGTGAAAGTAGGGATGTAGCTCTGACAGTTGTAGCTGTAAAAGATATTGTAAGGATATTGAAGTTTAGTGAAGATTCAGAGTGGTTTTTTTCATCCTATGATGAAATTATTTTGATTTTAGAGGGTTTTCCCATGCAGCACAAAATTCTAGTGTGTCATCTCATAAATCAGATTTGTAATCTATTCAAGTATTAAAGTTATTTAATTTTCTCCATTTCGATTCACCCCCTTCCTCTAAGACCTCTGTTACTTCCAACAAGTGGTATTAGAGGGAGGATTCCCTTGTATTTTGTTTTTTGGAATTATCTTGGGTTTTTTGGAAGTATCCATGGCACAAGCAGAAGGTGCTTCACTTACACAAGCTCGTCTATTTGATGGAACTGATTTATGTCTTTGGGAAAGTTATGATGGAAGCTTTTATAAACTTTATTGATGTTCATATGTGGGATGTTGTTACAAAAAATATGTAGTTCCTAAAATTGTTCCAAAAGATGTTGATGATAAAGTTGTCTATGAACTTGATAAAAGGATAAAATTTTCTATTTTATGTGGTCTTACAAAAGATCTATTTGTTAAAGTAATGTATTGTCAATCTGCAAATGATATTTGGGAAAAGTTAGAAACCATTTATCCGGGTGATGAGAAAGTTAAGCAATCCAAGTTGTTAACTTTAAAAAATCAGTTTGATGATTTAAAGATGAATGAGGATGAAAATATAGCAGCCTAGTTTCAAAGGGTAGATGAAATTTTTAATGCTAGGAGAGGATTAGGAGAAAGTATTGTTGAACATTATGTTGTTTCTAAAGTGATAAGAAGTGTCATGCCTAAATTTGACACAAAAATGTGTGCCTTAGAAGAAAAGAGTTTTGTTTTGAAAATGACTTTACATCAGATACAAGGTACTTCAACTACCTATGAAATGAGAATTAGTAGTAGCATTTTCTCTACTTCTAAAGAAACAAATTTTAAGGCTGAAACACAAGATGAAAGTGATTCTGATATCATTGATGGTCTTGAAGCATTACTTGTACAGAGATTAAACAAGTACCATGGAAAACCTAAATGTTTTAACTATGGGCAAATAGGATATTTTGCTACAAAATGTCCTAATGATGATCAATATGAAGATAATAAAAAATCAAAAAAAGTTTCTAACAAGAAACCTTGGAATCAAAATAGAAGATTCAAAAACTTTAAGAAAAATGGTCTTTTGACCAAACATGACTAGATGATGAAGATTCAAACAATTCAAGAGATGAGGGAGAAACATTGTTTATGGCTGAGATAATAAAACCTATAGTGGTTAAGGCAGAATCATCATCTGATTCACATGAAGATGTAAATCTTAAAGAAGAGATACTTTGTTCTCTTCAAGAAATTAAAGAAATTAATTTCTACTTAAGAGAAAAATGAGCTAAATTTTTAGAATGATCTAAATATAGCTAATCAGTTTATTGAAAAGAAAATATTAGTAATAGAATAAAAAGATCAGAAAATTCTAGTTTTGCAAAAACATGTTGACTCCAAATGTAATGGTTTAGAATATAGAGAATCTTCAAAATAGGGATCAAGGTATTCTTTCAAAGGTTATTGTTACAGTTTTAATCTATTTGGTCACAAGTAAAATGAATATAAATAAATCAATTATGGATCTATCCATAAAAGGACTATCAGATCTTATTGATGTTTCTTTTATGGTTATTTTTCTAGTCAGTGTAGGCTAAATTCTAGGCTTAAACAAATTTGGAAACTTGAGTGTTTTAATACTAACAAATATCTAGTTGTAGAGACTACTCTTTTTGCAAAGAAATCTCCTACATGGGTGCTTGATAGTGGTTGTTCCCACCACATGTCTAGGAGAAAAAGTAAATTCATTCAATCAGAAGATTTTGATGGAGGTTTTGTCAGGTATGGAGACAACTCAGGTGCATACATTAGAGGTAGAGGCACAATCTATTTAAGTAAAGACAATCCTATACATGTTGTATATTATGTTGAAGGTCAAACATAATCTTTTGAGTGTCAGTCAAATTTGTGATAGAGGTTACTCCCTTTCTTTCAATTCTTGAGGTTGCTCTATTAGAAATTCAAGAGGATGTATTACAGAAAGTGGGTTAAGAACAAGTGGCAATGTATATAATTTTATTGATTCGATTATTCAAGAAACATCCTTAATTAATACCTATTTCAAACCTCACAATCAGGAAAATTGGTTATGTTACAAACATTTAGGGCATATAAATTTTGATAATCTTGTAAGAATAAGAAAGTACGGGGCATGCCTCTAATTAGTAAGCTAAAAAATATTTGTGAGGAATGTGTTAAAGGAAAATAGACTAAATCATCTTTCAAAACAAAAGAATATATATCTACTAGACCACTTGAACTTGTTCATACTGATTTGTGTGGACCAACTAAGACTCGATCAGGTTAAATGGTGAAAAGTATTTTATGATGTTTGTAGATGATTATTATAGAATGGTATGGGTCACATTTATAAAACACAAATATGCTTTGAACATTTTTAAAAAATTAGGAAAATGGTAGAAAGAGAAACTGATTTGAAATTAAAGTGTCTGACATCATATCGTTGAGGGGAATTTCTACATCCCAAGAATTCTTTGAATATTGTGAAAGTATGGCATAAAAAGACAATATTCGACTACTCATACACCACAAAAAAATGGTGTTATGGAAAGGAAAAATAGAAAAGTCAAGGAAATGGATAGAACCATGTTAGATGATGCCAAACTTCCAGATAAATTCAGGAAAGAGGTTGTTCATACAACCACCTACATTCTTAACACAGCTCAAATAAGAGTCTGAACATCCTATACTCCCTATGAATTATGGCATGGAAAAACAACAAATGTTAGAAATTTCAAAGTCTTTGGCTTCAAATGTTTTATCAGGAAAGATGATGAAAGTTTAGAAAACTTTGGTTCTAAATCAGATGAGGGTACTTTTCTTGGGTACTCTATGCATAGTAAGGCTTTTGAGTGTTATAAAAAAAGACTAAATAAAATTGTGGAGGCTATAAATGTTATTTTTACTGAAAATACTATGCTTAACAAGAGGAAATAGATTTTGTGAAATGTTTTCTCCTGTTGCAAGAATGGAATCTATTAGGATCTTTTTAGCCTATGCAAGTTATAAGAAATTCATTGTTTATGAGATAGATGTAAAAATAGCTTTCTTAAATAGATATCTTGAAGAAGAAGTATATATGGAACAACCAGATGACTTTGTATCCACATAATCACCTGATTATGTTTATAGGCTAAAAAGGGCATTGTATGGTTTAAAACAAGCCCCTAGGGATTGGTATTCCAGGCAAGACAAACATCTTCTTGTGAATGGTTTTTCTCATGGTAGTGTGGATAGTACTATATATGCTAAAATGGTAAATGTTGAAATACTTGCAATTGAAATATATGTAGATGATATTATATTTGGATCTACAAATGATAACCTCTCCAAGGATTTTTCTGAGATCATGGAATCTGAATTTGAAATGTCTTTATTAGGTGAACTAAAATTCTTTCTAGGCTTGCAAATATCTCAACATTCAAATATCTCAACATGTAAAAGAAATGTTGAAAAAGTTTAAAATGGCTAATTGTAAACCTATTGGCACTCCCATTGAAACTAGCTATAAATTGGTTAAGAATGATGATTCACCTAATGTTAGTCAAACAGAATATCAGTCTGTGATTGGCAGTCTTCTCTATTTAATAGCTTCCTGACCAGATCTTATGCATGCTATTTGTATAGTGTCTAGATATCAATCTACCCCAAAATAGTCTCATCTCATTGTAGTAAAAAGGGCCTTTAAATATATTAAAGGTACTCTTGATTTTCATCTTTGGTATCTGCATAGTTATAATTTTACTTTTCTTGGTTATACAAATGCAGATTAGGGAGGTTGTTCAGATGATAAAAAGAGTACAAGTGGTGTTGTCTTCTTCTTGGTGACCATTTGGTTGCCTGGCATAGTAAGAAATAGGATTGTATTACATTATCTATCTGTGTGTCAGAGTATGTTGTTTCCACTACTTGTTGTACTCAATTAATGTGGATATCTTATCAAGTCTTTGATTCAGGAATTCTGGGTTCCAAACCTATCTCTATTTTATGTGACAAGACTAGTGTTATTCAATTGAGCAAGAATCCTATTCAGCATTCCTGAACTAAGAATGTTTCCATTAAACTTCTCTTTCTCAGTGATAAGGTTCTTGTTAATGAATTTAAGTTGGTTGGCGGCCGTTTGGTTGACTAGCATAGTAAGAAATAGGATTGTATTACATTATCTACTTGTGTTTCAGAGTATGTTGTTTCCATTGCTTGTTGTACTCAATTAATGGGTGGTCCCACAATAGTGTCTCCCACTTTTTGGCTAACTTTGACATAGAGATCAACATTCTAAAAAAAAAAATTCACTTTCGAAACTTGTTGCAGCAAAATTATTAGGAATTTGAAGATCATGTAAACTAGAGTCTTTTAGAATTTTATTTCTAGTTTCTAAATATATTTTTTTTAAAAATTAAAATTCATTTCTCCTTCTCCTTCAAAAAGTGGTTTGTGTGAAAATTTGTGTTTTTAAGGAGTTGTTGTCACTTGGATCAAAGTAACCTTTTTTAAAAAATATGATAACAATGTAATTATTTTGAGATTATATTTGTAACTTCAATATATAAAGGATGCAATTGGTTTCATTCATTTTGGGTCAATATTTCATAGTTTATTAAGTTATAAAGTAACAATAACTATAATTTAAACATAAGGTCACTTTGATTGCTCTAAATTGATCTATGTATATCAAAATTCAATTTTTATTTTTTATATAGAAAGGTAACACAAATACTCTTTTCCTACATATTTTTCATAAATTTTTTTTGTAATTTACTATTTTCCCAAAGTCTTGAAGAGATAGTTTGTTGAATGACCAAAGAACCTATGTTTAGTTAAATTAATATTTAAAAGTGGTAATGAACTCAATATGTATTAAAATTATATTCATTAGAAATCTTGTTCCAACTAGCATCATACTACATAGATAGGTTTTTCAAATGGATTCATTTGATCTACCAAAACATAAAGTCAAAGTGATTTTTTGTCAACATTTTAATAGGTGTAAAGGAGACTCCATTGTAGGTATCAATGAAGAGTATAGATGTTATATCAATGTTTTTTTAATCTAAGAGGCTTTGAGCTAACCATTTGTGATTAATTCCTTCAAATAGAACCTCTCAAGGCTTAAATCATCATATTTTATTAAAAATATGTTATTTCAAAAAAAATTAGCATGTCTAAAAAAGTGGGACACATTATTGTGGGACCACCCTAATGTGGATATCTTATCAAGTCTTTGATTTGGGAATTCCAATTTCCAAACCTATCTCTATTTTATGTGACAACACTAGTGCTATTCAATTGAGCAAGAATCATATTCAACATTCCCAAACTAAGAATGTTTCCATTAAACTTATCATTCTTCGTGATAAGGTTCTTGTGAATGAATTTAAGTTGGTTTATGTCCGCACTAAAGCTCAAGTGGCTAATATCTTTACCAAAGTATTATCTAAGGATTCTTTTGAGAAGTTTCATTCTATATTGGGGGTCTTCTGTCAATCTCTTGTGTTCTAATTCTGCCACCTAGGGGGAGCCTCTGTGTAGGTCTCCGCTCCTACATTCAGCTTATTGTCTAGCAGGGTTTGTCCTAGATGACACAAAAATAGGGGAAGAATTCTTTATTCAGCTGTGTTTAGTTGATTGGTTCAATTGGTTCAAATCAGATTTTTTAATGCGTGGTTTCATTGTGGATTTTTCATTTTCAGATGATGCATGGTTTAGTTTGGTTGGTTTCTTTTGTTGATTGGTTCAGTTGGTTCAGCTTAGATTTATTTTTTAGTGGTTTCATTGCAGATTTGTCATTTTGCGATGATACATGGTTTAGTTTGGTTGGTTTCTTCTGATGAGCATTTTTTTTCATCTCAATTGATTTTTTTATTGATATCTGATATGTTATGTGACTCACTTACATGACATTCAGATGGTTCAGGTGACTAAATTGGTAACAAGTTTTTTGAACATATTTTAGTGTTGGATCAATTATACTTGCATTTTGTTAGAGCAGTAAGTAAGCATTTTAATCACTCATTTTTTGTTAAGATTACTTGGTAAATTGTTTGGTATGATTCATGAATTCAGTTAATAATTGTTTTGATCACTTGATGGATATGTTTTTTTTCCATCAAGGAAAAAGGGGGAGTTTGTTGATGCTTTTTTTATGACAATATGTGACGGAGTCAAAGTGACATGTCACAGGCCCACACCTTTCATCATGGTTTTATTTTAATTTACCTTACTCATGGGTATAACGATGGTTAAGGTTATGTAACTCATTTGGACATGTAAGTCATGTAGACGCCAAAAGAAATTACATTATGATTGAGGCACGATTTAACAAAGATATTCATTATGTTTTTGTTTATCATTTGACTTTGGTTGTTCGACATCCATGGAAGAAACCCTCACTGCATTCTTGACACTGCAGAAAGAAATGTTTGTGGGTATTATTGTCTTATCTGTGTCACCAACATTTGCTTATTTTTATCTGAACAAAAGGTATGTCTTTACTGTGATATGGCATTTAATATTTTATGAAACCATTCATTTGTGATTGAACCATTTTCGTAAGAGAAAAGGAAATTGTAGTTTGAAAGGAAGATTATTTTATTTGATTTAGTTTGAAATAGGTTAAGAAAATTATACGGTTATCAATTTTGTATTCATGAAGAAATAGTTTTTGGTTTTTTTGTTTAACCCAAACATGGGTATGCAGAGTATTTGGTTTGAAATATTTGAGTTTCTTTTTGGTTACCATTGGTTCATATTTTTGGTTCAGAAAAACCATTTATGGTTACCATCATTTTTCTAGTTACATTACCAGATATACTGAAACTGGTGAAATAAATTTGTACACCCATTTATAATTTAGATGTGGGTGTGTGTGTAGCTATAGGATTGCATTGTAGACACACATATGCATATCTGAGTATAAAGTAGTATTTGTGAGATTTAAAAGAAATATTTTAAGGTTAAAGTCTATGTAAATTGTATGATAGGCTCATACTTTTATAGAGGTGTAATTTGAATATTATCTTTAAAATATTGTGAAAGCGGGGTTGTTGCCATGGAAGTTGTATTTGCAAAAGATATTGTAAGGATATTGAAGTTTAGTGAAGAATTGGAGTGGATATTTTCATCCTATGAAAAAATCATTTTAATTTCGGAGGGTTTTCCCACTCGGCACAAAATTCTGCTATGTCATCTCATTTCATGATTATGTTATTATTTTAATACTTTTATGTTCTCTTGATCATTTAAATTGGTTCTTCAGTATAAATGAGATTTCTAATCTGTTCAAGTATTAATGTTATTTAATTTTCTCCAGTTTGATTCAACCCCCCCCCCCTAGAGCTCTATTACTTCCAGCAATAATAACCTATAACTATTTGCATGCTAACTATTTATGGTAACTGTGTAACAATATGATTTTAATATATTCTCCCATTATGAATGCACCGAAATACAGGTTGGTTTTCATCAAGTTTTATCAAATGTTCACATTTCATATTAGGAAAAATATGTTCTCTCTTCCTATAATTTATTTTGTTGCATGTCCATGTAATGGCGTGAGAAATAATCAGAGCCTATAGAGGAAGACTCATGCATTAGATTTTCATGAGGTTTACAATGAGATTTTTATTGCATCCTTTAGGAGTAGTCATAGAAGAAGAATGGTGGCTCTTATATATCAATTGATTCTATCTTTAATTATATGTGCTAGTTTCCTATCGGCATCAATAGGCTAAGTGTTCCAAGCTTCTTCAATTTTGCAAGTTCTTTTAAAGTGCAGGAATATTTAATCTTGATGCCCAAGATTAATATTATGTTCTTATGTGAGCCTTCTTAGTGATGGGTTCTCCAAACTTGAGTGCACCTTTTCATCTTCTTGTACATAGTTTTATTTACTTTCTCAACATAGATTCTTTAGTGATGTTTTGGTGATGAAAGTATAGCCAAGGTAAAATAATTGAAGATAATCTGAATCCATTCATTATTCATGCTTGGGCATGGACAAGATTAATACAGTCAAAGTAGATAGTAATATCCAAATTTGAGATACTATGAAAAATACCTGCTACTTAACAAGATTTTATCTTGTAAAGAAAATATTCGATGTATATTTGTGTACAAAATATCAGATATAGTGTTAAATGTAATAAAAGTTATATTAATATAATATAATATAATATAATGTGTTAAATGCAATAGAAAGAGAACTAAATTAGTGTTTAAGTTCATATCTTAGAGAGGCTTTATTGATTTATCATCTAATTTACAGCTTAAAGTTTATAAGCACATTGATTCACCACCACCCCCCTTCCCACCCAATCCCCTTCCAACAATATTCTTCTTAAGGATGCCTCTATGTAGTTTGAGATATTATGTGTTGAATGTAATAGAAAGAGAATTAGTTTTTTAGCACTTTGATTCACCACCCCCTCCCGACTCTCAAGTGCATCCACTTACAATAATATTCTTCTTAAGAATTTCTCTATGGAGTTTGAGATGTTTATCTTTAAAATAATCTCTGATAAAATAACTAAGAGATTAGAATATTTTTTATTGATGAATTTTATAGAAATAGGGGGTGATTAAGTTTTATTTTGAGAGATGGATTCTTGTGAATTCTTATTGATGTAATATGGATCAGTAAGTTTGACGCAAAAATTATACAGTCAATTTAGATAGTAATATCTAAATTTGACATTGATGAAGGGTGCTCCCCTTAATACCACAAACACATAACAGAAATAGAGAAACAACAACAATAATATGCAAGAACAGAAAATTGGCTTCTTATTATCTCCACAAATGTGGAATTACAAACTTTCAGAATTACAATATGCAAAGCCACATGGGCATTCCTTACAATATTCTGTAGGACAAAGCCTCGAACTATTACCTAGAACTATTCTGAACTGCCTAAGACAATAATACAACCTTCCTTATATAGGCAATTTCCACCGCCCGAGAAGGTTCCAGAAATTTAGCCCTAAGGGCCGACCAAACTTAGAATTATTTTATTTTTCAATTTATTACATCAAAGTCGGCTAAAAATAACTTTTGAAACCCGAACAGAAATTTTGAAGGAAAATTATTTTCCGCCATTTCAGGTGACCCGACTTCTGAAGATCATAAGTCATCACCAGTTGACCCGATTGACTATTATAACCCCATTTCAGAAATGCCACGAAGCGCTCTACAGGCTTGACCCGCGCAAGCGCCCGTCACCCAAATTTTTGACCTCATCCGGGGCCTCTAAAGCCTTCAAAACTGAGTTCAAAGTTTCTGTACCCTGCTGCCAATACCAAAAATCTTCAATATCTTCCAATATACACTTGATCTGGCAATGAAACTTTACTGGCAGACTTATATGACCAAAATGAACCTCCAAGAAAGAAATCAGATCATTCTGAGCACATACGAAAATTACCAAAAATAGTAACTTTCCATAAATAGCAGCTCTGCACAAAATAGCCCTTATTGAATACAAAAACAAAAATATTTTTGGGTGATGCAAGATTGCTCTTACACCCAGGATGCTCCTGCATCAGACACCTGGGGTTTGAGAAGTGACCCTGTCACGACTCAGGTGTGTAGAGGAAAACCAAGACGGTTAACCTCCTCCTTTGTTAGCCATGATGAATCTTCAACAGGTCATCCTTTCCATTTGACCAGATATTCTTCATATGTCCTGTTCCTTGTGCTTCTACCAACACGACTGTCCAGTATGTCTTCAATCTCCTTGATATCTGAACTAGTTGCTGGAATACTCCACTGTGCTGCTGTGATCTCATCTTCAACACCTCCTTCATGATACTCTGTCAGATCTGAAATGTTAAACACTGGTGAAATATTTAGCTCAGTAGGCAATTCTACCTCATATGCGTTTCCTGAATCATGTTTCTTCAGTATCTTGCATGGTCCAAACTTCTTCATTTTCAGCTTGTTATATGTACCAACTGGAAACCGCTCCTTCCGCAAATGAACCATGACTTCATCACCAACCTGAAATTCCTTATACCTCCTTTTCTCATCTGCCTTAGCCTTATACTGTGTGTTCATCTTGGTAATATGCTTCCTCACCTCTTCATGGATGTTCTTCAAGTGTTCTGCAAAATCCTCAGCTTCAGCACTACTTATTTCTCCTTTATCTATCTTCCTCAATTCAGATGCATTTCTTGGACTACTTCCATATACAATCTGGAATGGTGATTTACCAGTGCTCCTGTTGACAGAATTATTGTATGCAAATTCTGCCTGTGGTAAAATCAAATCCCATCTTGTTGGCTTATCTCCAACCAAACATCTCAGCAAATTTCCCAAACTCCTATTCACCACCTCTGTCTGTCCATCAGTCTGTGGATGATGTGATGAACTAAACTTCAAATCTATCTTCAACTTCTTCCACAATGTACGCCAAAAATATCCAACAAACTTAGTGTCCCGATCTGAAACTATGGTCTTTGGCAAACCATGAAGTCTCACTACCTCTCTGAAAAACAATTCTGCTATATGAACAGCATCATTAGTCTTCTTGCAGGGAATAAAATGTGCCATCTTTGAAAATCTATCAACTACGACAAAAATTGAATCGTGTCCCCGCTGTGTCCTCGGTAAACCAAGAACAAAGTCCATACTGATATCCTCCCAAGGCTTCTCTGGTATAGGTAATGGCTGATACCACCCTGTATTCTGCTTCACTCCTTTCGCCATCTGACATATTCTGCAACTCTGTACAAACTTCTTCACATCTTGCTGCAATTGTGGCCAATAATAATTCTCACCAACCAAACCCAGGGTTTTATCACGACCAAAATGTCCAGCCAATCCTCCGCTATGCTTCTCCTTGATGAGATTCTCCCTCATAGAACCTCGTGGAATGCACAACTGACTTCCTCTAAATAGCATACCATCCTGGATGATGAAATCCAACCATTTTGTCCTGTCTAGAGTAACAGGTTCTGTACAAGCTTTCCAAGCTTCACCAAAATCAGGATCCTCTGGATACAAATTCTTGAGTTCCTTGAATCCAACCACTTCAATCTGCATTTCTGTCAGCAATAGTTGCCTTCTGCTAAGAGCATCTGCAACCCTATTAGACTTTCCACTCCTGTGTTTCAAAAAAAATGTATAACTCTGCAAAAATTCAACCCATTTCAAATGCCTTTGATTCAACTTTCCTTGACTATTCAAATATTGCAAAGCTTGATGATCAGTATACAAAACAAACTCCTTAGGAAGCAAATAGTGTCTCCACTTCTTTAATGCTTGAACTATAGCATAAAATTCCTGATCATAAACAGAATATTTTCTCTTGGCAACATTCAACTTCTCACTGAAATAAGCAATAGGTTTACCTTCTTGGCTCATAACAGCTCCTATTGCAGTACCACTAGCATCACAATCTACTTGAAACACCTTATTAAAATCTAGAAGTGCTAAAACAGGTTGTTCTGTAACTTTTTGTTTCAATAATTGAAAACTCTTTTCTACCCCATTAGTCCACTTAAACTCTTTTCTATCCCCTCTCATTGTTTCAGTCAAGGGTCCACAAATACTGCTAAAATTTCTGATAAACTTTCTGTAAAAGCTAGCTAGACCATGAAAAGATCTTACCTCAGTAGCATTCCTTGGAGTAGGCCATTCAAGGATAGCCTGTACCTTCTCTGGGTCTATTTTTAGACCTTTTGCTGAAACTACAAATCCCAAATACACTAACTCTTTCTTCACAAAACTGCACTTCTTCAAATTAATCAACAATTTCTCTTCTCTCAGCTTCTCAAATACCATACGAATATGCATCATATGCTCCTCCAATGTCTTACTAAAGATCAGAATATCATCTAGGTAAACAATGACAAACTTACCTAGAAATTCTTTCAGAACCTCGTTCATGAGCCGCATGAAAGTGCTCGGTGCATTGGTTAGCCCAAAAGGCATGACTAACCACTCATACAGTCCTTCCTTTGTCTTGAAGGCAGTCTTCCATTCATCTCCTTCTCTGATCCGAATCTGATGATATCCACTCTTCAGATCTATCTTTGAGAAATACACAGCTCCACTCAAACAGTCCATAATATCATCCATTCGTGGCAATGGAAACCTGTACTTGATTGTGATCTTGTTTATTGCCCTAGAATCTATACACATCCTCCATTCTCTATTCTTCTTTGGTGCTAATACTGCAGGTACAACACAGGGACTCAGACTCTCTCGAATCAATCCTTTTTGTAACAACTCATATACTTGTCTGTTCAACTCCTCACTTTCTGCAGGTGTCATTCTGTGTGCTGCCTTATTCGGAAAACTCGCTCCTGGGATCAAGTCCATCTGATGACTGATCTTCCTGACTGGTGGTAATCCATCAGGCACGTTATCGGATACAATATCCTGAAACTCATTCAACAAATCTGCAACTTCTACAGGAACATCTTCTACTTCCTCTTTACCAGCTTTTGGAATTAAAGCAAAACATACATGCTCATGTCTCATACCATCTAGGAAATTTCTTCCATCAACAAAAGTTATCCTTGCATTACCACATACCTTTTCTTCAGTCTCCTTCAATGGTTTTAGCTTATGTCGCACTCCATCCTTTGTCAGGGAATAGGTATTCACACGACTATCATGTACAGCACATCTGTCAAACTGCCATGGTCTACCCAACAACATATGACATGCATCCATAGATATGATATCACACAATACCTCATCTTGGTATCCGCCAATCTTGAACTTCACCAGGCATTGTTCATTGACCATGACCCTGTGGTCATCCTGTACCCAGGCAATCCGATATGGATGTGGGTGTTTCTGTCTCTTGAGCTTCAACTTTGTCACCATCTCTTCTGACACTAAATTGTCAGTGCTTCCACTATCGATAATCACATCACAGCATTTACCCTCACACTTGCATCTAGTGTGAAACAGGCTCGTCCTTTTCTCAGGTTCATTCTCACCACTCAACAGGACTCTTCTGTTAATCAACGTTTCTCCTCTTTCAGCATCTTCAGAATTTGATGATCTGGCATCTTCATCTACATGTGCAACTCTAGCCTGGCCTCCATTTCTCCTGTCTGTTCTACCTTGGCGCTGAGGACATTCAAATGCCCTATGACCTTCTTCTCCACAGTGAAAACATGTTCCACGAAAGCCACCTCTTCCAGATCCTTGTCCTCTTCCTCTTCCTCTCTGATCTCTATTATTCTGATCCTGGAAGTGATTGGAATTATTTCCTTGCTGATTCTGACTGCTACTGGCCTCATCCTTCTTTTTCGGATCTTCATTTCGGCTACCATATGATCGTCCACCGGATCGTCCACCGTGACCTCTTCCGTTTTGTCTGCTCTCAAACTTCTTGTTCAGCTTTTCCTCTACTTTTAGGGAAAACTGGTATGCCTCTTCAATACTATTCATTCGAACCAGATTCAGCTCCTCCTGAATGCTTGGCCTTAACCCATTAAGGTATCGGGCAACTTTCTCCTTATCAGCTTCTGCATGGCCTGTTCTGATGAGAAGTCGATAGAACTCCTCTATATACTCCTGAACAGATCTTCCTGCTTGCTTCAAACTCTGCATTTTCTTCAGTAGGTCAAGCTCATAATCAACAGGAATGAACTGTCGCTTCAATTTATCCACCATCCGATCCCATCTCGTGATTTTCTCCTTTCCCCTTCTATTTCGCTCCAACTGAATCTCTTGCCACCATATCTTCGCATGACCTTTCAGTCTGGCCTTCGCAAATTTGACCCTATCAGGATCCTCAACATCTTCATACTCAAAATATTCTTCACATTCATTGATCCAGTCGATCAATTCCTCTGGGTTAAGATTTCCAGAAAATGTAGGAACCTCAATCTTAGGTCTTTTCCCAATCTTGGAAATCGTCCGAAAAAGTCTTTCTTCCTCCTGGTTCACAATTTCAACTTCTCCTTCTTGATATTCTTCTTCGGCTTCATCCTCGCTTTCGTCTCTGACATTAAGATTCATTCCTCTGCGAATCTCTTCTTGCAATGCTCGCACTTGTCTGTGCAGCTCTCTAATCTCAGGTGTCACAGCACCAGCTCTTCCGCCACGTTCTCTTCGTGGAGGCATTTTTGCGATGCGCGCTGAAACCCTAACCACGGTCCTGGTGCAAACTGCCTCACAGTCGGCGATCTGTTTACACACTCAAGAAAACCTGCTCTGATACCATTTGATGAAGGGTGCTCCCCTTAATACCACAAACACATAACAGAAATAGAGAAACAACAACAATAATATGCAAGAACAGAAAATTGGCTTCTTATTATCTCCACAAATGTGGAATTACAAACTTTCAGAATTACAATATGCAAAGCCACATGGGCATTCCTTACAATATTCTGTAGGACAAAGCCTCGAACTATTACCCAGAACTATTCTGAACTACCTAAGACAATAATACAGCCTTCCTTATATAGGCAATTTCCACCGCCCGAGAAGGTTCCAGAAATTTAGCCCTAAGGGCCGACCAAACTTAGAATTATTTTATTTTTCAATTTATTACATCAAAGTCGGCTCAAAATAACTTTTGAAACCCGAACAGAAATTTTGAAGGAAAATTATTTTCTGCCATTTCAGGTGACCCGACTTCCGAAGATCATAAGTCATCACCAGTTGACCCGATTGACTATTATAACCCCATTTCGGAAATGCCACGAAGCGCTCTACAAGCTTGACCAGCGCAAGCGCTTGTCACCCAAATTTTCAACCTCATCCGGGGCCTCTAAAGCCTTCAAAACTGAGTTCGAAGTTTTTGTACCCTGCTGCCAATACCGAAAATCTTCAATATCTTCCAATATACACTTGATCTGGCAATGAAACTTTACTGGCAAACTTATATGACCAAAATGAACCTCCAAGAAAGAAATCAGATCATTCTGAGCACATACAAAAATTACCAAAAATAGTAACTTTCCATAAATAGCAGCTCTGCACAAAATAGCCCTTATTGAATACAAAAATAGAAATATTTTTGGGTGATGCAAGATTGCTCTTACACCCAGGATGCTCCTGCATCAGACATACTATGAAAAATACCTCCTACTTATTAAGGTTTTATCTTTTTAAAAAAATATTATATATATATATATATATATATATATATATATATATATATATATATATATATATATATATATATATATATATATATATATATATATATATATATATATATATATGTACACATGCGCGCACACACACACACACACACACACAATTATATACATATGTGTGTTTGTGTTTGCATATATACATGCATACATACATCATGCAAATTATATATGAATAAGATACATATATAGTTTTATTAAAAATATATGTAAATTATATATATCAATATATGAATAGTGGATATAACTAAATATATATATTTGTAATGAAATGTGATATCATACATATTAGTTAAATTCTAAAAATTAAAGATACTTGTTCTTATTTTGTGGACTTAAAAAAATTTGATGTCTACACTTGTTGAGTCTTGGAAGATCAACAAACATCCTTGTCCTTTTCCTTTTCATTATATATATTGTTGTATATCTATCTTTGTACAACTGATTTCAATAAATGATTAATATAATATTCCTCTTCTCAATGTGGATGTAGCCAATTTAGGGAACCATGATAAATACTTGTGTTCATGTGTGCATTTGTATTCTTATTGTAGTTACTCCTTTTTCATTTCATTTCTCCATAACTTCACAATTGGTATCAAAGAAGGTTGAACAACTGATTGAGAATTTGGCAAAGAGTTTCCAAAGTTATGAAAGATTGGAAGGTACAAAAATTATCAAGGAAGAATTTTAGGATATGGAAGACACAGATGCAATCATTACTAATTAAGAAAAGTCTTTCACTTATACTTGGGGGAAAAATAAAAAAAGCCCACCACAATGAGTAACAAAGATTAGGAGAGAAGATGGAGCTTCTCAAAACCAACATTGTTGTGATGCTCAAGTACCTCTCCTAGCCTTTCCTCCTAGAGCCTTTTTTCCTGTCCCTTTTTTGCTTTGTTTTGACTATTCTGTCTCTTTGGTAGTTTGTCTCACGGCCTACCTGTGGCCTATTTCATCATTTTTATTTTCTTTCTAAAGACTTCATCTCTATTTTGCTATATTTTAAGATTTTGTGGGTTCTAGGAACCCTGTAAAACCTATTTTACTTAATAAAAAAAAAGATTGGGAATCTCTTGCCGAAAAGGCTAATGCAACAATTTTTCTTTCACTAAATGATAATGTGTTGTTCAATGTTGAAAATGAATAAAAAACAAAGGTGGTATGGGACATGATCATAGCCACATATGCAATGGCATCCACTACATATAAAGGCTTCATCATAAAGAATTTATACAAAGTCAAGATGAGGGAAGGTGAAGCCATGCCAAACCACCTTAACGAATCTAATACCTCAATCATCCAAGAGAATTCAGTTAGCATGACACAAGATGATGAGAGAAAGGCTATCCTATTATCATGTGGAGTCTTCAACCAGTGAAGCCTTAATGATGATGAGTACCAAAAATAGGGGAAAAAGTCATAATAGAGGCAGAAATAATCATAATAGAAGTCCCAAAACTACAAGAAAATTGCAGTCCCGAGGTAGACAAGGTGATTGTTGGTTTTGTGGAAAAGTTGGTCATATCAAAAAGGATTGTATAAAATATAAGAAGGCAAAAGAAAGGGTGTTTTATAGAGAAGAAAACATAACTCATGATAAGGATCATGGTATTATATTTGTAGTTAATTTATTCTGGTGTCTCCTTTCATACATCTTCTTGCACAGAGGTCTTCACAAATTACCAAGAAGGTACTTTTGGAAATGTATATTTGGGTGACAATAAAGCTTTAGAAATTTCTAGAAAATGTGATGTTATTTTTCATCTATTTGGAGGAGTCAAATGGTTGCTAAAAGAAGTTTGAAATGTTCCCAAATTAAAGAGAAATATGACTTCCATAAGTCAGCTATATACACAAGGTTTTCTCACCACTCTCATGGAAACATGGAAAGTCACTAAAGGTGAACTTTGGTTATTGCAAAAGAAGACAAAGTTTGCAACCTCTGCATTGTAGAAACCATTGGTGAGGTGAGAGCCACTATCACTGTTGTGGGAAATGATGTGGTGCTTTGGCATCAAAGGTTAGGCAACATGAGAAAGAAAGGACTTAAGGTTATGCTCAACTAATAACAACTATCATGTCTTTAATCCGTAGATTTGGAGTTTTGCAAACATTGTATTTATAGGAAATAAAGATGGGTCAACTTCTTGAAGGATGTACATGATAAGACAACAACACCATTGGAACTAGTGCACTTGAATGTTTTTGGACCTATAGGGGTAACCTCATATGGTGGCACAAACTATTTTGTTACTTTCCTTCATGATTATACTAGGAAAGTTTGTATTTATATGATTTATAGAAAATATGAAGTTTTTTCAAAATTAAAAACATTTAAAGCGCTTGTTTTTTTTTGGTAAAAGTGTTGAGACACTATATTTATTTCAACACCAAAACCTGATTTAGGAGCTCATGAGGGAAAGATTCAGTTAAAGAAAGCCCCCAATCTTTCCTAATTTACAAAATGCGAGTGATTCAACATTGACCAAAAAAACCTTGTTATTCTAAAACATATCATAAATGTTTGATCACCTCCAATCCTCCTTACCACATCGTCCACCCATTTTGGTGCTAATTAAAAGGAAATATTTAGTTTCTAATCAGATAGGGACCCACAATAGGGCATTCCACTTGAACGAAGCCTAATTAAGTAGTTGTGATTTCCTGTGTGATTCCATTTGGGGGACGATATACCTCCATTAAGTTGGAAATCTGATTGGTCCTTCATCCCATTTTTCCATCCTCTAAAGAGACTCCTATATTAGATAGCCAATCTGCTACCCTATTAGCTTCTCAAAAACAATGACTTATTTTGTATTCATCAAATCTAGGAAGAAGCTTCCAAACTTCTCTTAAGACATACTAAAGTTGCCAATTACCTATTTTTCTAGATACGAGGTTTTTAGTGATAACCTAGGAGTCACCCTCAATATGAATTTTCTTAATTCCCAGTTGAAGAGTTGAAAAAACACCATGTTTGAGGGCCCATGCTTCAGCCAAATTATTGGTACCATCAGGTAGCCTACAACAAGTAGCATTGATAATATTGTTATTCATTTCTCTCAAAACCCATCCTGCACTTGATATGCCTAGATTACCTTTGGAAGCCCCGTCAAAGTTTAATTTGACAAAACCTTATTCTAGAGGAATCCATTTATAGTCCTTGTGCATATCTCGTTTCAAGGCTTTCCCTACCAAGACCTCCTTGAATGGGATTGCAAGTTGATTCCATTTATTTAAAATTTGATTATCCTGTGATGACAAAGAGGAGGAGAGTGTTTTAGCTCTCATCACATATACATTCACCATTTTTGAAACTGATTTATCCACTACCTCACAAACATTCTTAACCGAAGAAGAAACCCCCCTAAAAATCCTCTTATTTCTTTCCCACCACACACTCCAAGATACTACAATGGGTATAACCCTCCATATAGCAATGAACAAAGAATCCTTATAGATCAGAGGCCATTGGTCTAGGAGTAGATATAAAGATATTGGCAATGGCCCTTGCCAATTAAGTCTATTTAATGCCCATTTCCAAACTATTTGGGAGAAGGAGTAGTTTAATAGCATATGATTTGTATCTTGAATTTCCTCCTTACAAAGCACGCACCTAAAGTGATCTGCAATTCACAACCTTTTCAATTGAGAACTAGTTAGAATTCTATCATGAAGTGCCAACCATAAAAATGCCCTTGCTTTTGGAAGGATAGCGACATGCCAGTAGAACTTGAATAGCGGTCTCCCCTTCATATTGCCACCCTTGGTAATGGATAGATATCCCTCCTTCACTAAGTATTTACCATCCTTACTTACCACCCAAATCAACTTGTCTCCCTCCTCTTTATAACATATAGGGTGGTGGTCCAAGATTTTTTTTCAATTCTATCTTTTCCTATTGAGAGAACGATAAAGAAGGTAAATCTTTCCATTTGGTGAATCCTTCTGATCAAGATAAACCAAGAACTAAGTAGTCTTTAACCTTGGTACCCCAAACTTGTTCCAAAAAAGGTCACGCCTTAGTTAAATTAAAGGTGTTGTAGATTGGAGCATATCCATTCCATGATTCCACCCAGAAAAGGGCCTTATCCCCTAAGTCAACAATCCATGAGAGATGGGGTAGAATAACTACCCTTCTTTTAGTGACAAAATTCCACATAACTAAGCCCCTGGGGGGATTTTTGATGGTGAAAATCCTTTCTAGAGCTTCTGAATCAAGATATTTAATCCAAATAATTCTAGCCCATAATGAGGATGGATTCTCATATATTTTCCATGAATCTTTTTCCCTGAGGCTTAGGTTTCTTTCACATAACCTATGAAGTTCCACACCTCCACACCCCTTCAGAAGACAACACATATCCCAAGAGATGAGTGGGATTTTCTTCTTGTCATCCAGATTGCCTTTCCATATGAAATCCTGAAGGCATTTGCTAATATTGGCCATAACCCCTTTAGGGGCAAGAAGGACAGTCATAATGTAATTAGGAATTGAACTAAGGACTATTTTAACTAAATGTATCCTCTCAACTAGTGAGAGACATCTTTCCTTCCAAGAGGAAATTTTTTCCTTTATTGTTTGCAAAATATTAACCCAGAAAACTATCTTACAATTCCCTTGGAAGAAAGGAACATCTAGATACTTGCATGATGTATCACCAACCTCAAAACCCACTAGATTTTTGATAGATTTCTTTGCTATGGAGGGCATATTGAAGAAGAATATCTGGGATTTCTTATTATTTATCTTCTGTCCTGACACCCAGCAATACTGATCCAAGATTTCAATGATTGTCTTTTCCTCATGAATACAACCCTTTCTAAAGAGAAGTGAATCATCTGCAAACAAGGTATGTGATACAACTATTTGAGACTTTCTAATACATATGCCTTCCCACACTCCCAAGTTTCTTTTGTGGGTGATCAATCTACTCTAACCTTCTACCATAATAATAAAAAGAAATGGAGACAATGAGTCTCCTTGCCTTACCCCTTGAGAAGATGAGAAATAGCCACATGAGGTACCATTAACAAGTACCTAAAATTTTGCTCCTATTATACATGACATCACCCATTTAGCCCATTTCCTATGAAAACCCATTTTCTCCATAATGAGTAAAAGAAAGGCCCAATTAACTTGATCATATGCCTTCATCATATCCAAGTTAAGGATAATTGTCGGGAGCCCCTCCTCATGAATTGAGTGTAGCACTTCATGCACAATCAAAGTACCTTCCACCGTGTCCTTTCCTAGGACAAAACCTCCTTACTCTTCTGAAATAATATGTGGAATCATCTTTCCTAATCTTGTTTGCATTGACTTCATGAAAATCTTGTAAATGGTTTTACATAATGATATAGGCCTGAACTCCACAAAAGAAAGGGGTTGCTGGAACTTGGGTATAAAGCGCTTGCTGAAAACTAAAGTGGTCACAAAATTAAAAGTTTAGAAATGTATAATGGAGGTGAATTTTTCTATCTGGACTATGATTATTTTTGTGCAGATAATGGGATTTGAAGGGTTAATGTCATCTTCTTCATTCTTCAAGAAAATGGGGCAGCGAAAAGATTCAATAGAAGCATTCTTGAGAAAGCTCGGTGTATGCTTTTTGATGCTGGTTTAAGCAAAGAATTTTGGGCGGAGGTATGCAATGCAAAAATTTACTTAATTAATCACAGTCCTTCATCTTGTTTGGAGTTGGGTATTTCTGAAGAGCAGTGGTTGGGAAAGCGGATTTCTTACTCCCACATCCATATTTTTGAATGTGAAGCTTATATTCATGTCCCAAAAGAAAAGAGGAGAAAGCTAGATTCTGAATCACATAAAGTAATATTATTGGTTATGGTGAGGATCAATTTTGGTTCAAAATTTGGGATTCAGTTGAGAAAAGGTTATCATAAGTCAAGATATTGTTTTCAATGAAAATACAATTCCCAATTTGCACATTCAAACAACACATTCCAAAGAATATATTCCAATTGCCACATTGAGGAATGACAACTATCCCATGTAAAATGGGACTAATTTGTGCCAATCCTCCAAAACCAAAATATAGGAAAACATAATGTTATTTGCATGCCTTTTGTGACTTGATTTACATCTTCCCTTGTTCTTCCATAGTCTTTGTCTAAGACTAATTCTATTGGTAGTGTGTGGGATGTTTGTACAGAGGATGTTTCTAATTCTCCAAATGAAGATATTACACCAGTCTCTAACTTTGGTGAATATCATGATACATAGTCTCTTGTTTCTAATCATACTACCCTACCACACCATATTGGAAGAAGTAATCTAGAGTGTCCAGATACTTTAGAATAGTCACCGACACCATACACTTCATAGCCCACAATTAGTAATTCACTATCTATATATGACAATAACCATGGTCAAAATGTTGCAAATGGTCCTTTTAATAGTGTGCATGATGCAACATGTTCTCTAGCTCCAAAATGTAGTGGTCATGTTTCAAAATGCTCATAGAAAATGAACGAAGATAATGGAGGCTTTCCAACTCTCTTCTAGCTAGCATATACTAAATATGTCAGTCTACATGGAATGTATACATGCCCCTAGCAAGAGGGGTCAATCGAGAGATAAAGAATCGATTGCAACTAGTTAATAAAAATCCTAACTAGGAAGTAATAAAAAAGACAAAACAAGGAAAAGACCAAAAGACCTTAAGCAAGATTATTCAAGGCATTATCCAACTAGGTCATGTTGAGACAAACATTATTTAGATCGATGATGGGATGAGGAGCTTTACCAGTCTTTATTTTCAAATTTCCTTTGGTTCTAGATATATTGTTATCTATGTATGGCTTAGTTTAATACAACTAAATATTTGTTAATCTTCAAGATCAGTACAAGGAGACTTTTATAACACCTTTGTGAAAAATATGTTGGGTGGTCATGTCCTTTTGGCTTAAGGAATGATGTTTCTATGAAATTTATGTTTCATAATTATATGTATAAACTCCTAGAGGACTATATTATTATTGTTGTTGTTGTTGTTGTTGTTGTTGTTGTTGTTGTTGTTGTTGTTGTTGTTATTGTTGTTGTTGTTGTTATTCTTGTTGTTGTTGTTATTATTATTATTATTATTATTATTATTATTATTATTATTATTATTATTATTATTATTATTATTATTATTATTATTATTATTATTATTATTATTATTGTTTTTATTGTTATTGTTATTGTTATTGTTATTGTTATTGTTATTGTTATTGTTATTGTTATTGTCATTGTCATTGTCATTGTCATTGTCATTGTCATTGTCATTGTCATTGTCATTGTCATTGTCATTGTCATTGTCATTGTCATTGTCATTGTCATTGTCATTGTCATTGTCATTGTTCTTGTTGTTATTATTATTATTATTATTATTATTATTATTATTATTATTATTATTATTATTATTATTATTATTATTATTATTATTATTATTGAGAAAATTAGTTTTGAAGGGACCAAAAACTATTTACCATAAAGTATAATTAAAAATTACTTATAATGACAATGTCCAAAAATCACAAAGCTCCCCTATTAGAAAAATAACATAAACACTAGCAAGAATAAGACAACAAAAACTTAATAAAGAGATAACAAAAAATAAGAAAGTGTAGGGAAACCAAAGCAATATTCTTAAACATCTCAGGAACTTTAGTCACAAGTTGGTTCATGTTGATTGCCACTTATATCAACTCTAGAATGTCTTGATAGAGCTTCTCAACTTTTCTTTTTGGGTTACCTGGGGTCCTCTTACTTGATCTAGTCTCCTATTCATTTTCGTTACCTATGTCGAGATCAACCACTAGCTTATCCTAGTGCACATTTTCTAATTTTCCAACCATGGCATTTAGGGTTCTTGCTATATTCTTTACGACCTTGTGAATTAAGTTAATGATGAAAAAAATATTTTCCTTTATAATTTTGTGTTTCACCTTAATACCAGTGATTTTCCCTTCATAATCCATTTTCAATTTTTTTATCGCTTTCAACATTATATGAAGATAGTCCATAACTAAATTATTCTCTTCCTCTATCAAAAGTTCTTTATCTTTTATATCCTAATTATTTCTCTTATCCATATCATCACAAAATCCTAGCTCTTATGTGCTACTTATAGCCCTTTTTTTAATTTTAGTTTCATTAATCTCATAGAATTATCATTTAAAGAGCCTAAAATAATCTATGGAACCATTTAGAGAAATATTGAGAGTGTCATTAGGGAATTCCTAATCAAATTTAAAATAATGAGAATCTGGATTCATGTCTAAAAGGAACCGAGGTCTTCCTTCTATATATGTGGTAGGATAGGAGTTGAAAGAGTCATTCAAAGTAGGGGAAGTTGAAGTTTCCCCTTCTTAGACAGATAGGGAGAATTTTCCTTCCCAGGGGTTTTACCTTTATCTAAAGTAGGGTAGATAATAATTTTATTCCCTCTTTAATTTTTATTTCTAAAAACCAAGGGAGGGGGAGATATATTTATCTTTCCCTTTAAGCTTCCCTTTATTTTCAACCATATTCCTCATTTACCTTTGATTTTCCTTTTATACACTTAGGTTTAGATTCTATGTCCTTCATATTAGTGTTCCACTCCTCTTCCTCTGAGTAACTGGTTCCCAATTCATATCATCCAAAACTAAAATAGGAGAGACATTGGCAAGATAGGAAATGGCTTTATGGTGTTAATACATAAGCATCTAACTAAACCCTCATAAAGAACAAGGTTCTTATTAGGTTTTTTCCTATATCCTCTTATAATAGCATTTAAGGAATACATCAAAGAGAACAAGAAAGGGATTCTAACCTGGTGCCTAGAAAAATTAGTAAGGACACAATGGTGACTAAATCCCCTAGTGAACTGCCCATCCAAAGTTATTTATTATATCAAAACTTTTAGAACCTTCCTCTAAGTAGACTAAATATAAGAATTCCAATAGCTACTTTTGGATATTCTCACTCAATTCTACCTCCCCATGTCAGAGTTTAGAAACTTGTTAACATCCATATTAGGGTTTTTTGGACCTAAAACAATTCTTGGCCTTTTTTAGAAAGAGTAGTTACCTCAAGCACAAAATTTTTTAAAATGGTGATTTTTTTAAAATAAATTTATTTTCTTGTCCTTCCAACCTTTTGCGAAGATCACCATAATTTTAGGGTCCTAGCCATGAATATTTTTAATGAATGTTGTTAACCATTCCTTATCTAAAAATCTCCAAATGGTGGCATTATAGATGAGCTCAACATTTTTCGTAGGCTCCACTCCCCTTTTGTCACCTCCAATTTTCTTAATTCTACTAGCATTGAAAATATTGAGAAGAGATAACTAGTGAAATAATATTAACCATAATAACCTCTGATATTCTGAGAAAGTGTGGGAGAAGTAAAGCATAACATTTACAAAAAAGAATCACTTAAATCAGCTCACACTCATAATAACAATGGTGTAAAAGGCCTTAAATTAAAAAATCATAATTATCTGATAATGATATTTGTGTCCCTTGCATGGATTTTATCATACATCATCAAGGTGATGACCTCATCATCTATCTGTGCTCCCTTCTACAACATAATACATATTTTGTCACATACTCCTATGTTTTTATAATAGATGGCCACTATGTTGGCTTCCTAATAAGCATGGAAAATATAAACCTTATCAAAGGACTTTAAATTTTTTATTGATTTCCTAACCCAATTGTAAATTATCCAAGATAGTTTATAGAGCCCTTTCAATCATTTGATTATATTATTTGAGTCACCATCGAGCCAAAATCTTTTATAATTGAGGAGATAAGCTAGTTTTAGTCCATGATAGGTCCCTTTGGCCTCAATGAGATGGGTTGTTTGGAAACCCAAGGGGAGTACCACAAGTGAAAGACATATTTCATTCTCATCTTGGCCCAGGAACACTCTTGACTACTCCAATCCTAGAGGACCACATTGATGATATCCTCACCAAATCAATTTCTTGCCAAGATAATGTTAAGTTACTTTGAAAAATATTTATTTATTTTTAAATATAATATATATTTAAATCCTCAAAATATGTTTTTGATGTTGATAATGCAAAACTATTGGGACTGGTTACTTCACATCGTGGCATAGAAGTCAACACAAATAAAATTATTTTTATATTAAATATGCCACCTCCTAGAAACACATCAAATTTATATGTGTCAAGGAAAGATTCAAGCCATCTTAAAATTTCTTTTGTAACTCATTGATTGAAAACTTCATATCACTCAAATTATTAAAAAGAATTATGTTTTTAAGTGGAATGTAGATTGTTAAATAGGTTGTGATTAAATTTAAAATGTTACTTTGTGAATCCAAATTATTATTTTCTTCTCTATATTGCTTCCTCATAAAATATCCTTGTGGCCTTATTGGCACAACATGATAATTATGGTAATGAAAATTTTGTGCATCACATAAGTCACACTCTACTCAATTATAAGTACATAATAAACTTCAATAGATAAAAAATAACTTTCTATTTTCAAAACAACCCTAATATGGGTAGGACCAAGAAGAATATTTTTTGATTTTTGAAGGAGCCTTAGTTAGCTCCAGAAGATGTACCTTCTAAGGATGAGGGTGGGGTTAATTTGGGAAAACATAAGAAGGCTAAGAGAGATGTTAAGTCCCACCTTAAAATTGTTATTTTTGACTTAGACTATTCTCGTTGTAGTGATTATGTATGTGATTCATTAAGCTTGAACATGGATGTAAAAGGAAAATTGAAAGTGTGGGGTTCTTCCTCTATTTTTCTCAAGAGAAGGAGAAAGTCTCTTTGCCTTCTCACTCTTCTTGTGTGAAATTTTTCAAAAAGGATATTGAGTATGGTGAGGATCTGATTCTATAACCTCCAATTATTGTTTAAAATTATTTGGACCTCCATGTTGAAATCCTTATGAGGAAAGATAATCCTATGGGAAAGGGTCATCATTTTATAAAATTGTAAATATGTAAAATAATTTTAAGGAAACCATGGATTTCCATTGTTCCCTTCTTATATGCATAGTCTCTAAAATTAATGCATTCAAGGATAAGTGTGTCCCAACCCCTAATGTATATAGTATAGAGAAAATCCTTTTCAATATAGAGGAGTTAGCTAAAGAGTTTAAATATTTAAAGGAAGGACATGAATAGAGAATTAAAACACTAGAGGATGCTATTTATGGTGTATGTGAAGGAACATGGTATGAAAAACTATGGCCTTAAGTGGCAATGAAAAATTAGAAAATCAAGGTTAGTCAACTTGATGAAAAAAGTTGAACATCTTATGAACCTTATGTGAAAAAGTTGTAAGAATAGAATCTGTAGGAAATTGAATGTAGTTTCTAAACTACTATCCCTTTTCTAAAAATTTTTTATCTAATTATTTAAAATTTTAGATTTCAATGCAGTAGTAGGAAAATTTCAGGGAAAAGATAAAAAGTATGTGTATGTCTGACCACCTTAATCACAATCAAATTATGATATATTTTCCCAAGATTCTAGACATAAGTAGTAGACTCATTCACGGATGTGACATATTTTTTTGTAATTTTTTTAAAATAAATAATTAATTATGAATTATCTGCTACAACTTTTTTAGAATTAAAAAACTCTTGTGTCTGACCACTTTAACTAATTCTAAATTTTACAAAATTGAAAAATTTTGTTTTTCTTATAGTAGCCAAAGTATAGAATGTGACGCATGTTTCGTATTTCAAAAATGTTAAACGGTTTGAAAGTTATAGTTGTTTATCAATTAGTATGGCAATTATGACTTTAAAGATAACTCAATTAAAAACTAAGTAATAATTACTTAATCAAAATTTGATAGCAATTATATTGATGGAAAGTTGACAATGTCTTTAATAAACCCTTTTCATTTCATGAATTTTAGGTGAAAAAGTAGTCATCAGCTACATGGTCAAAGTCTCGATATCAAAAAAATATCCTAAACATGCCCAAAAGGTTGACCATCGATGATTGGTATTGTCAAAGCAGATACCAAGCCTAATTGGATATCCAAATTTTTTTGGATATCCAATAATTCAAAATTTGAATTACACTAGTTTTCTCAATATGAAGTTTCATATTAAATTGTATTTTTTTTTTTATGTTAATATTAATTGAGTTAAGTATTTTTTTCAATTTTAAATTATATATTACAAATTATTTTTTATAATATTAATATTATATATATATATATATATATATATATATATATATATATATATATATATATATATATATATATAATGATTGGTAAAAGGCCGAAGCCCTTAAAATTTTATTAATATTTCAAACAAAAATGTTATACAAACCCCACTCAGTGCAGGCACTAGTAGGAAAGAGCGAGGTAGAGAAAACCTCCAACCATGCCCGAGACATAAGTCTAGATCCTAATACAAATCTACATGGGCATTCCCACGACTCGATCTAAATCCAGATTTGATACATACAATGACCTCAGTGGGCATACCCACTACTTAACTTTGTCGGTGATGATTTTGCCTAAATAAATATACAATTTTTGTTGGCAATCCGTGCCTCAATCCTCATTTAAATTTGAATAATACATTGTCTTAAGTGGGCATACCCACTGCTTCACCTTGCTCATAGATCTTTACCAATCTCTCTTGTACTTTCATTACATGCTACAATTTCCACATACAAATGAGAGAATCTGCATCTGTTCCATAACATTAAAGGAGAGTTGCTCTCATTGCCATTGAACAGTTCAACCTGAAAGAGGTCAAAAGGCCAAAAACATTCCTTTCTTTATATTTAGTGTACCAGAAAAAAAAAAAAAATAGATAGAACCTAAACTATCTTCCAACAGATGAGGGTAGAGGAAACCTATCTTCATACTTCGAGAAAGACCTTACCAAAGAAAACTAAGATCATGATTAGTTACTCAAAAGAGATCTTAGCTATTGTGCTCCCATACTATCTCACAGGTAATTTAGTTATCCCAAATCTTGATCCAATTTACTAAGAGATTTATAGCTAATGTTAGGCAATACATATTAACTTTAAAAAATAGAGAAAGCACTGCCTATAATTTTTTATTAGAAATATCTACAAAACCATTTCTTCAAATAGTCTAGACTCCCATAGCTCCATACCCACAATCTTATAGAATGAAAGAAACAAGCATAGTGCGAATGAGGACTGTTTATTCTCTAAGCTAACTATATCCTCAAAACCCTACTCAATAATTATTGTATGTTGTATATTATCAAACTCCTATTTATTAACAAAATTCCATCTATACTCCCTCTTGTGATCTTCTAACCTTAGTCTAGTAATCATCAATTTACATACAAACAAATCCCTGCACATCTGAATTTATTATACCACACAATTGCACACAATGCACAAATATTCACTGGTGAGCTAGCAGAGGTTTAGAATCCAAATGAGTAGAGAAATAGGACCGCTCCAAGATTGATCTTATTCCATATATCTAATCAGCAAAGAGCTGATTAACATATCTGGCAAAGCATAAATCATAAACTAAAAACAAATATAAGATCAAATAAGGCAGCTATATACACGCATATCTATAAGAAACTATGTGTATGCGTATATAACACTCATGTATGTGTAAAAGTATAAATTTATATATACTTATATATCTGAACAAATATAAGTATATATAAATATAAACACATAAGTACCTGTATATATATATATATATATATATATATATATATATATATATATATATATATATATATATATATATATATATATATATATATATATATATATATATATATATATATATATATATATATATATATACATACACATATATACATACATATATACATATATACATATACATATACATAGATACATATATACATATATATATATATATATACATATACAT
>BSBK01009431.1:227500-287500 GCA_027943335.1 Chamaecyparis obtusa | reverse complement strand
ATTTCTGAACATCGCTACACAGAAACACTGTCTAAACACTGCTTTCACCAAAATGCTCATAACTCTTACAAATGAATGAATTTATTTTTGCGCTGTTAACCATAGGTTAATAACACACCAAAGAACATATCATCAACTGTGCAAAAAGCCAATCTGCAATATAACATGTGTGTAAAATAAAACTATACCTGCTTTCCTGCTAATATCCAGAATATCACTGTGTTGACATCAATGACAATCCAAGTCATGAATGTGACAACAACTGCTACAGAATGACTGCCAAAACAATTTGCATTCATTCCTAACAATCTCACCCATTGGCATTGATGGAAACATAGATGAAAAACATCCAATGTTCCAAAAATCCAATACTGCAACATCACTGCAAAATATCAAATCAAATCTTGCTTCGTTTTCCTATTTAGCTCTCTCATACAATCTACAATATTTTTCATGTATATCTCTCCCCCATTGACATCAATGATAGAAATTCTATCACTAAGTCAACAACAACTTAATGTCAAAAGACACTTTTCAGAAAAATACAATAACAAGAGTCCTCATGACTCAGCTCATAAACTCCCCCATAGAGGAAGTTCCAACATCCAATCTAGAAGAAAGATAGGGCTCATATACCACTGGACAAATGCAATCAACTGCATCAATTCTCAAAATAGGTTGGGGCATAACCCCAAGCATACCTCTCAGATACACAAATGTATCCTTTGGTAAAGGCTTTGTAATATATCTGCTATCTGCTCCTTTGTACTTATGTACTCAATCTTACTTCTTTATCTGCAAATTTCTCTCTTACAACATGATACTTGATCTCAATATGTTTAGTCTTAGAATGTAAAATAGGATTTTTTGACATACTCACTGTACTGGTGTTGTCACAATGTATAACAACAGGCTCATCAAACTTTATTCCAATATCTTTCAACATCTGTTTCATCCAAATAATCTGATTCCAATTATTTGTGGCTGCAACATATTCTGCTTCTGCTGTGCTTTGTGAAGTACAATTATGCTTCTTACTTAGCCAAGAGACCAATTTACCTCCAAGAAAAAAGGCTCCACCACTGGTGCTTTTCTTGTCATCAACGCTGCCTCCCCAATCTACATCAGTATAGGCACATAAAGTAAAATCATCAAAATTCTCATACCATAATCCATAATCCATTGTTCCTTTCAGATATCTCAGTATCCTCTTTACTACTATATAATGTGATTCTCTAGGTTCTTCTTGAAATCTTGCTACAATCCCCACTAAATGTGCTATATCAGGTCTTGTATGTGTCAAGTACTGCAATCCTCCAATCATAGATCTGTACTTTTTCTGCTCAACTGCTAGTGTCTCATCTTTGCTAGATAACTTATGTTCGGTTACCATAGGTGTTCCAATAGGTTTAGAATCTTCCATTCCAAATATTTTCATTAATTCATTTAAATACTTAGTCTGACTTACAAATATATCTTCCTTGCTTTGTGTTATCTGTAGTCCCAAAAAATATTTCATTTCTCCAATCATGCTCATCTCAAATTCAGTCTTCATTTCATCTGCAAATTTGTCACTAGCTTCATCTTCTCCTCCAAAGATAATATCATCAACAAATATAACTATAACCAACAATCATTCTCAATTTCTTTTGTGTATAAGTTACTATCTACTGTTCCTTTTATAAATCCTAATTTCAATAAATACTTATCCAATCTTGCATACAAGGTTCTAGGTGCTTGTTTTAATCCATATAAAGCTTTCTTTAACTTACATGCCATATCTCCTTCTGTGTCAAAGGAAAACCTTCAGGCTACTGAATGTAGACTTCTTCTTCCAATTCACCATTCAAAAATGCTGACTTCACATCCATTTGATACACTTTGAATTTCTTGTAAGTTGCATATGCTAGAAACATTCTCACTGCTTCAAGTCTGGCCACAGGTGCAAAACTTTCTTCATAGTCAATTCCTTCTTGTTGTGAATATCCTTTACATACCAATCTTGCTTTTTTTCTTATCACTTCTCCTTGTTCATTCATCTTATTTCTGAATACCCACTTTGTTCCAATCACATTCTTGTCTTCAGGTCTAGGGACCAATTCCCATGTCTTGTTTTTTTCAATCTACTCTTGTTCTTCTTTCATAGCATTGATCCAATGTTCATCTTCACAAGCTTCATTATTAGTCTTAGGTTCAATTTGAGAAATCAAACATAAATGTACCTTATTCCGAGTCAAAACTCCTCTATCTAAACTTCCAATAACTTTCTCAATAGGGTGATGTCTTGAAGTATACCTGTTAGGTGTCATAGTTACTGATCTTGTTTTGACTATAGATTCTTCTTTGTTTTCTTCTCTATTTTCTTCTCTGTCTTCTTTAGTATGACTTTCATTCAGCAAATCACTGTTAGTTTCAAAAATAATTTTGCATTTTCAATGTTAGGCTGAGGTTGTGCTTCTCCATCAGATTCATAATCAAACATTCTTTCCTGATTTTAAACTTCTCATCAACTTTTACATTTTCACTTTCAACAATAGTCTTAGTTCTCTTGTTATAACATCTATATGCTTTTCTTTTTAAAGAATATCCAAGAAATATTCCTTCATCACTTCTAGGATCAAACTTTCCTATATCATCATCTCTCTTTATATAACATTTACTTCCAAAAATTCTAAAATACTTAATTGAGGGTGTATGTCCAAACCATAATTCGTAAGGTGTCTGTTTGTATCTGCTTTGATTTGTACTCTGTTCATAGTGTATACTGCTGTGTTCACTGCTTCTCTCCAAAAAGTTTTAGCGAAATCATTTTCAAACAACATAGCTCTTGCTGCTTCAGTTATTGACCTCTTTCTTCTGGTGTTATAGGGGCTAAAAGTTGTCTCTTAATGCCATTCATTTCACAAAAGGTGTTAAACTCTCTAGATGTAAATTCACCACCTCTATCAGATCTTAGACACTTAATCTTCATTGCAGATTCATTCTCAATTTTTCTCTTCATGATCTTAAATTTATCAAATGCTTCAGATTTTTCTTTCAAAAATGCAATCCACATCATTCTTGTAAAATCATCAACAAGAATCATAAAATACCTTTCACCATAGAATCCTCTAGTCCTAGTAGGACCACTCAAGTCTGTATGAACAATCTCCAACTTCTGTGCCGATGTGAACTTCTTATTGGGAAATGAACTCCTTTTCTACTTTGCCATCATACATTCTTTGCAAATCATGTTAGTAGGTTTCATAATTCTAGGTAAATCTCTTACTGCAAGTGTAGTGCTCACCTTGACAATATTATCAAAGTTTATATGATAAAACTTTTTATGCATAACCAACTGTCATCAATCCTAGTTATCAAACATGTCATCTCAGTAGGATTCAACTGAAATACATTACCTTTGGTTCTGGATCCTTTTCCAATCAGATTTCCATCTTTATCTTTTACACACAAGTTTTCTCAGAAAATCAAACTTGATAACCCTTATCAGCCAATTGTCCAACGCTTAGTAGATTATGTCTTAGTCCATCAAAAAAGTAAACATCATCAGTGTTAGTCTTTCCATCAAGAGTAATAGATCCTATACCCTTAATCAAACAAGGTGCATTGTTATCAACCCTAACAATTCCTCCATCATAATTATCTAACTTACAAACTTTCTTTTATCTCTAGTCATATGATGTGAACAACCACTATCTATAATTCAATCAGATTTCTTTTCAACTTGTGAAACTAATGCTTTTTCTTCCCTTTTATCTGATTCAGAACTTTCATCTTTAATTGCTACAAATCCTATTTCCTCAAAGTTATCATTATCACTATCACTTAAATGTTTTTCAATTCCTGCTTCAAAATCATCATCATTTGCATAATAACATCTTTAGATTTCCTAGGTTTAAGTTGCTTCTATACTTCTTAACTCTTTTAGGACATTTAGATGCAAAATGACCATATTCTTGACAAGTCCAACATTTAAAGATTTTCTTACCATCTGGTTCTCTTTTTACAAGTAATGCAATACCTTCTTCAATCTTCTTATCTTCCTTAGATCTGCTACTGCTGGCATAATCTCCATTCACACTAGTACTTCTTGTAGGTCTAATGCTAAGAGCATTGAATGCTATTTCCATTCTAGGTAGCTCTCCTGATAATCTCAAGTTCATCTCTGTTGTTTATAATCTTCCAAGAAGAGTCTCTCTTGAAAAGTTCAATGTACAACATATCACTTATTCAATCATCTACGTTGTCTGCTTGAATACTGGTGTCAAAGTTCTCAAAATTTTCCATATCACTTCATTCTCTGTCTTATCACCTCCACAAGACTTTATTCCTGTCACAATCTCAGACATCCTACCAATATAACTTCTAATAGATTCATCTTCCATCATTCTGATATCTTCAAATGCACAAATCCAATTATGTAATCTAGCCTTCTTTACATGTTCATCACCTTCAAAAGTAGAATGTAAAGCTTTCCAAATTGCATGAGATGTTTTCAAACATCTTACCTGACTATATTCATTCTCCGGTAGTGCTGATAAGAGTGCTTCTCTTGCAAGTATGTTACACATGAATAGATCTAGTTCATATTTAGTTCCTGCCTCTAGATTGTCTTCTTCAATGATAGTCTTCTCATTCTTTGTAATCAACCAATAACTTGGTCCTAAACACAATAGATGTGTCTTCATCTTTTCTTTCTAGCTATCAAAATTTACTCCATCAAACTTAGGGCTTTCTTTTCTGAAATTCACCATGGATCTCCTTAAGTTGTTAAACTTTTCTTTCAAGGACCCGCCCCTCTAATACCAATTGTTAGAAAGTAAAGATCCCCAAGATAATTGAGAGGGGGGGGGGGGTGAATCAGTTATCTGATAATTTATCCATTCAATAGCTTTAAACAATATAATCAATGTACTGATCAACCATAGAAAGATAATCATACACAATTGCACAATAACACAAGATATGTTAACTAGGGAACCTCTTGAAAAGAGTAAACCCTAGTGGGAATGATGCCCACAAAATGATGCACTAATATGAAAGTTCCTTTTTAGAGGATGGACCCTATTAGGAGTCTTATGAAATACATTCAGTACATATAAACCCCTGTTAGGAGATTTTGAATACCTGTTAAAAGATTCTAACCCGGTTAAGAGTTTATGGAAGACAGAAGGACCCACTACCCAAACAACTTCAAGGCAAGATCTCTGAACCCACTATCCAAAAGATCTTAGAATTATTCAATAGAATAATATGAAATATATTACCTCCTTCACACTGTGCCAAAACTACACTCTCTGGTACACAAGATCACAATTTTAGATCTCTGTACTCACAAGTCTTCCTTCATCACTGAATTAGCTCTTCATGCATATATTCGCATCTCATTATTCATACTACACATTACAATAAGGAAAAAATTCCTTCTTATATACCAAACTAAAATAATTACAAATGAGTCGGTCCTCAATTACAAAATAATAAATTCTACACGCTACACACATAATTCACATAAAACTGTCGGCTTCCAGTTACTATAACTTTCTCCAAACATATCCTCAAAGTTTGCACTATGAACCATGTCATCATTAATCAGTCTCCAACATCCCTTTAACAGTGCAAAATCAGATTCCATCCTAGCTAAGAGATATCCTCCGATTTCCGAATATCGCTACACAGAAACACTGTCTAAACACTGCTTTCACCAAAATGCTCATAACTCTTACAAATGAATGAATTTCTTTTTGTGCTGTTAACCATAGGTTAATAACACACCAAAGAACATACCATCAACTCCAAAAAACCCAATCTACAATACAACATGTGTACAAAACAAAATTGTACTTTCTTTTCTCCTAATATCCAGAATATCACTGTGTTGACATCAATGACAATCCAAGTCATGAATGCAACAACAACTGCTACAGAATGACTGCCAAAACACTTTGCATTCATTCCTAATAGCCTCCACCTCCAGCACCACCACCTTCCCCATTGTCGCTATCAATGCCACCCGCACCGCCCGTGCTCCACTGCGCCTCCAGCCGCGCTCCCGGTCACATGGGAAACCAACCCCCTAGCCCCTGCAACTTTTCTCTAGCCCCCTGGTCACCCACATGACCATGGCCTTTTTTTTTAGCCCCTAGGGGAATTGAGCCATTATGGCCATTTGGACATCAAATTTAGGCTCATGTTTTCTGATGTCAGCAAAGCTTTGCCCCTTTTTTTGAGCTTTTTTAAAGGTACCTAGGGTTTTTTTCGAATATCTCCGGCATCTGGGATCATAATTAGGCATGCGATATATTTTTGAAAAGCTAGTTCTGAGTCTAATCCAAATTTTTTAGTATGGTTTTGTGATTTTTCCATTATGATTCTCTTTTTTCTATCAAAGTCAGATGTTCTCTATGATCATGGCATTTCAGACCTCCTGCCTTCCGGGATCCGTTTCTCTTGCATCTGGGCTCCGTTTTCAACAAATGAGATATTGTTGGAAAGCTCTTTATGAGATTTTATTAGATCTAATAGTTTCATATGGTTTTTGTCCTTTTTTTGACGTCACCCATCCTCAAATCCTTGCAGACACCTTCTTTGGGCCCTCCAGTGCAGCTATTGATGTTTTGCTCATATCTTGAGCAGACAGTATCAAAATTTGGCAAACGAGATATCGTCGAAAAGCTGATTCTGGGCTCTTTCTAGATCTAGATGTTATATTTTTTGGTTTTATATTTCTAATGGTTTTTTTCTCTATCAAAGCCAAATCTTTAGTTATGCACTCCAGGAGCTCTATCTTGCACATCAGGTCTCGATTTTTGAAAAATGATATATTGTTGGAAAGCTTGTTCAAAGAACTTTTTAGTACTATTAGTCATTTATCTAGATTTTTCTCCAACTCCATTTTATTCAGATTCTTTCTTTTTTGCATTCTGGTGGATATCTTGGTTGTTTTAGGTCATGGGATCTCTTCCCTTTGAGAGATGGCTTGTCTTAGGCTGTTCTTTTGTTTCAGTAACCTTTGATCTTGTTTGAGTAGTGTATACTTCAATTTTGTAGCATTCTTTTATGCACATGCATTGAGATAAAGTGCCATTCTATTTCTTTGATGGGATCTTGTACATGTTCATGCTATTTGTACTCACACTCCATTATAAAGTGCCAGGGGGGTTTGATGTTTGACTTTGTTTTCCATATTCTTTTGTCATGTGAGCATTTGTCCAACAACATTAGCCTCAGGTATATTTATTTATGTTTGTACTCTCTCTGCACATTCGATGTTCCGGATTCTTCTTCATCATGCAGTTCATATTGGACAATCTTTTCAATGTACCTGTCATTACTCCCTTGTCAGCAGTATGGGGGGTTTCTACTATTGGTTCTACTGCTTCCTTGGTTCGATTGTGTGAGCCATGTATTTATTATTTGATTCTATGTACTAGGTGGTTGCAGTGGCTGGGTACCTATGCATTCTGGTGAGATGGATCATTTACCATATGGACACTCTTTTCTTTCCTATTTTTGGATGCACTCTTCTAGCTTTGATTGATCATCTCTTTAGGCTTTTGGTGTTTATGCCATTTGTATCTTGGAGTTCAGGTGTTTTCCTTTATTTTCCTCCTAATTTGAGTAGTGTTATTTGAGGGCACTCATGCATATTACAGTCTTCTCTACCTGGTCATATTTCTGTGGAGGATCTTTAGATCATCAGTTACTTCTTGACAGCATTTACGGTTTCATGCTTCAGTGATGTTGTACATGTTCATCTTTGTTCCTAATTTTGGAGGCTTCTTCAGTCCTTCAGACTAGTCTTTGTCTCTTTTAGGAGTAGAGTTTTTCCCATGTGGTTTTCTCTATTTCTCCGCTTTGTGGAGACTCTCTTTTGTACTTGGGTACTAGATCAAGCCTTTGTTGCCGGGACCCATTTTATTTCAGTTGTTTTTTCTAGGTTATTAGCTTCTCCCAAAGTTTATCTTAAGGGGGGTTGTTAGAGTAATAAAGTGCTTACTGATTAATTGAATCATATTGATTTAATTATTCAGTCACTTATTACCTCTTTCTACTTAAGCTAAACTTTAGACATATAATAATTAATTACTTTATTAATTATTATTATGCAACCTAGGGTTTTACCTTTTTAGGGTTTCTGATCTCCTTTTGTAAGGATGGATCTCATAACACTTTGTAACCTTTTCTGACATTTCATTATTGATTACAACTTTTGTTTTTGCATATCAAGGATTTCTCCTCTCTCGTGGATCAATGTGTTTAGGCCTCCATAGCTATTTGCTTCTCTCTCTTTCTATGACAGGTGTTTGCATGCAGGTGTTCTTGGGAGCTATGGGTTGTTTTTCATCAACTCCATCATTATCAACCCCTGATGGTCATGCCTAGGGTCATTAAGACTGCTTAGGTCTAGTTGACCAAATTTTTGTGCATAGTTGACTTTTCCTCAACTTAGTCAATCCTTGGACATCACCTTGGTTTGCATGCATGAACCTTACCATGGCATGATTTAACCTTAGTAAGACCTTGTCGGTCATATTTGGGCATTATTAACTTTTTTGGTCAATCCTTGGTCAAACCTTGGTCAAACACCTTGGTTTGCATGCCCAAGTATTCCTAGATGAATGTTGTTTCCTTTTAGCTTGGTTGCATGTATTTGAGAGCATGGTTGACTTTTGGTCAACTCTTGTTGACTTTTAGTCAACTATCTCAATTTGCGTGTTGGTCGAAGCTTGTAGTCTAGGGAACAGTCTAATATAGTTTGGACTTGTTTGATGAAGTTGACTCTTGGTCAAACTTGGTCAAAATTCTATGATTTGACCCTTAGGGTGTTGCTAGATACATCAATGTTTTTTATTTACCTATTTTTTCTTTGCACCATTTTGCATGCACATAGAGACTTGTGTCAGTTAGTGTTTCAATTCTTAGTTGCGTAAGTGTGTTTGTTTTAGTTGGTTAGTAGGTTTTAGAAAAAAATTATAGTTGTGTTTTGCTCACTTTTTGGGCATGAAAAAGAACTTTGAAGCTACACTTGATGACCTGGACAAAGAGAAGGCTCGAAATGGCCAATTGAAATTCAAATTGAGAAGAGTAGAAGGTTTCATCAAGAAACTAAAAGAACTCAAAATTCAAAAAGTAAAAAACAAGACGTTATGGACAAGATCAAAGAGGATTGAGACAATGATACATCAGACCAAGTAAAGAAGATGGAGCAGGAAAATGAACAAATCAATCTTCTGATGATTAAAGAGATTCAACATGAAAATGATGCAAGGTACAAAGTTGAAGAGTCACTAAAAGAAGAAAATGAGTAGATAGCACAAATGGATTGTTGAAATTTGATATTATTAAAGGACAAATGAAGACTGAACTTGATAACTACAAGGATAAGTGTCAAGAGTTGGAGAAGTAAAATCATATCATAAGATGAGAACTCACTCAATCTAAATTTCATATTGAGAAGTTGAACATGAGCAGTAATAAGATTGATGAACAAAGAGAAAGAAAAAAACCTAAAGAAGTCATGACTAGAGTTGGATTCAATGAAGCAAAATGTTCTAAAACTAATGAAGAAATACATGAAGCAAAGACTAAGAAAGACCTAATCTTGAGAGACCTAGAGATCAGAACAGACCTTTTAGAGGTAGATTCTTTGGATGCAACAAACTTGGACACATAAAAATAGATTGCAGAGGTAACAATTCTTTCAAACCTTTTTCCACTTATTGTTATAACTGTTATGATTATGGACATAAGAAATAAGAATGTAGAAAACCTGATAAGTCTAGATATAAACAAGATTATATTAGAGAAGATTTAGAAACCAAGATCACATACCTCTAATGCAATAACTTTGGGCATACTGCAAGGTATTGTAAGATTCAGGTAAATCATGATAGGAGACCACCTACATGTTACAAATGCAACAGCCTTAGACACATAGCAAAGTTTTGCAGATACAATGGAGAGGGCTATAGAAGAGGACCAAAAAGACCAAGAGGACCACCTCCTATGGTTATAAAGAAGAATATTGTTGACAATGATAAACGTATTATTGAGTATATGGATGAGTTTGAGAATCATTTGAAGAAATATGCAAATGAAGAAGATGAAAAAAATATGGAAGAAAAAAGAGTTCAATAAGGCATTGGTTCAGGGAGAGATAGTAGTTACTATTATATCTTTGCATGATTATTTCATTGAGAGATTGAACTAGAAGGTCGTATGGCCTTAGGGGAAGCATTGGATGTAGACATTAGAATATATCCAGCCCTAGATTATGTGAACTAAGTTCATGTGATCTTAGATATGATGTGTACAGATGCTATGGAGTCTATGTTTGTGATTGCAACACTTGGAGATTCATATCTTGTGTTCATGAAATTTTGTTTAACATGACAGTGTGTGAAGTTGAGCTACATATGATTAATGCACTTACTCAACTTGCGAAGGATAAAATACCTTGAAGCATATCATTTCTGCACCATTTAATAATCAGCAACCAAATAGAGTAGTGTGAAGAAGCATTTTAGTCATCTAGCATATATATTGCATGATCAATTCGAGAAGGTCTATAATTTAGCGTGTTAAAGGTATTCAGACTTTATACTCTTTCAAAAGTTATGGATGCACCCATGATTTCTGATGTTGTGGATAGACAAAGGTACAAGTTTACGAAACATCCATTTAAGTCTTGTGAGGATGATCTGGAAGGAGCATTTTTTAAAACCCTTACATCATGTTTCATGTTGACGACATTAGGGCATACATACACTACAAGTATGAGACCATAGGAGATGTCAATATCTATAGTGAATTTGATTGGATAATAGAAGTAGATGGAAAGATGGTAGAAGAGTTTAAACACTTGGAAGACCAGTCCATCATCAAATTAACCCTACTAAAAGAGTTCCATGAAATCGAATGGTTCAAGATTATCCTAAGTAGAATCCATGACCAATTTATATGGATTGGAGAACAACCAGTAAAGATATTCACTCAAATAATTCATGAGATAACTGATTTGGATAATACTGGAGCCCTTATAATAGTAGAGAAAAACATAAGAAAATGGGTGGAAACCCTAACCCATTCTAAGTGGGATAAGAGAGAAATTACATTAAATGAAATCTATTAGAAAGATGTGACATTGGTAGCTATGATATTAGGTTACAAGATGTTCTATAGAGATAGACCTAACTCAGTATCAACTAGAGTTATTATGATGGCATATAGAATGGTTAAGGAAAATAAGAAATATAACCTATGTGAATTTCTTGCACAATAAATTTTGGAAAATGTGAAGGTTAAAGAAAAGTCAAAGGAATTCAAGTTTGGATCACTTCTAGTTCATATGTACATCCACATTATACACAAATTCCCTGGAATGCACCCTAGAGCATGGAAAGATGATGTACCTACTGGAATTCAAATTTTTGAGAGCTACCGGAGATAGGACAAGAACTGGGTATGTAGAGAACTTTTTTCTATGACCAAAATCCTATAAAGGAAGATGAAGGAAAGATATAGGATACCTAAAGATCTAGTTGAGAAGTATAAGGACAATATCTATTTCATGGTTGAAAATGATTGTGTGTTCTTTGAGGTAGTTGAGCCTAGGAAGAAATGGTGTTACCCGATGGGGTATGAGGTCAGCTCTGATGTTCTAACTATTTAAGTTGAGCATGTATTAGAAACATAAATAGAAACTTCTGAAGAAAGATGGGGAATGTATAGGGAAAAGTCTAAAAAAGTTAGAGAAGAATAGGATAAAGGGACTAGGAAGAGAAAGTTTAAAAAAATAATTGAGGACATTACTGTGAAGGTAGGAATCACTAGGGAGAAGCTGAAGAACATAAGGATAAAGATGATAGAAGCATCTTCCAGCATAGTAATTTATGCACCTCCTGCCCCTAAAGCAAAAAATACATAAAGTTGTATTCTTAGTGTGATAGAATAATTAGTCACTCCTAAGAAAAATGAAGCACTTCTACCTGCTAACACTCCTAGAAGATCTACAAGGTCTACCAAATAAAGAAGTCCTAAGAATTAGAAGGTAGAAGTTGAAACAAAGAAGAAAGAAGAAGAAAAAAACTATGAAGGAAGAATAAAAAGAAGTTCAGAAGAGGCCACAAGATCAATGGAAATGAGATATTCAAAGGTTACAAAAGAGAGTGATAAGAGATTGGAATTTGAAGACAATAAATAGATACTATGAAAGGTATGAGCTTGAAAATCAAGAAATAATTGGGGACACTATAATTGAGCAATTCCTAGTTTTCAAGAACTTGTTAGAGATAGAAGGAACTATTCCTAAGGAAGTGTATAGAAACCTCAAGATTATAAAACAATTGGCATAGTATAAGGATGAGAACACAAGAAACAAGGCCAATGAAGACATGCTACATGTTGTCTCTATACAAGAGAGGGACAAAATCATCAAAGAAGGGAAATCTTTGTTGAGGACTAAGGCCAGACTAGTGAAAAATATGGCAAGAAGATATGATGAAGTCATAGAGGATACTCAAAAGGCACTAAATCAAATTCTTATGATTGATATGCATGCGAAGACCTCACCTCCCAAGGTTACCAAACCTACACCTATGGGAATTGGAGAAAGTTCTAAGATAGTTGAAATGTGTCAGCAAGCAAGCAAAGATGACATGCAACCATACTTCTTTGTCGCTAGTGTGTATGTGACCCTTGACACCTCACTTTTTGTGAATGAACCATTTCAAGACAACTTAGATAGTGCAATGACAATCAAAGAAGAAGGATAGATAAAGGAAGAGCACACATAGGAAAAGCATGAAGAGAAGGTACAAGAGAAGGAGATACAACAAGAAGAAAGGAAGGTAGAAGAGAGTGGAATATAAAAATTAGTTGAGGTAAGAGTTGAGCATAAACAAGAACCATACACCTCCTCTAATATATTGTTGGCAAGTATGGACAAACTCGTGAGCATAGATGTGGAGAGAATGAATGAGGATGAAGTTATGAGGTTATTCTTCATGGCTTTTGCTAAGGCAAATGAAAGGTCAGTACAAAAAGGAAACAAAAGGGTAAAGAGGATTACTAGGGAAGTGGAGACAATGAAAATATTACTACATGCACCTATTTTTTTTCAAGGAAAGGATGAGGCAAAGAACCTAGGTATGGCATTGGACAAATTCCACAGTCACTTGGAGTCACTGCTGAAGACTTCAAAGGATAAGGCAGAAAAGAGTTTCCTAGAAAAGAAGTTGAAAGAAGTTTGTCAGTCCATTTCATGGGACTTGGGCATTCTAAAGTCAACTACAAGCAAGGCTAAAATGTGTGTGGCAAGAGGAAGAAATATATATAGCTATTGCATAAATCATGCTAGACATGTTAGGAAGATAGAAGACATCATAGCCAAGGATAGGGCTACCTTAGACAACATGATGGATAGTTGTGAAACCTCTTCACAAACTTTATTGGAGATGGATAATTAGGCATCCAAGATGTTGGATAAGAGAAGTGCTTTGAATGTGGAGAAAGGGAGAGCAGTGGAAAGATTTGATTTTCTCAAGATTCTAATCACTCCTAAGCTATCAATTCTTGAAGCTCATCTTATGGAGATGGAGAAAATAGAAGGTTCAATGACAAGTTCCTTACCCACCAAGCTAAAGGCAACAAAAACAACATACTATGCACTTAATGGACCAATCCATGTCATTGAACTTCAAATTAAGTCATGGGAAGATGAAGTAAAGACCTTGGAAGACTTCTTCCAAGACATTTTGAGATTGGTCAATAAGCATTGAATTCTTATATGCTTAAAATTTTGAAATTTTGTAAGTACCTTTTCCATTGATGTCAAAGGGAGAGGAAGAGAAGAGGAAAATGAAGAGAGGAAAACAAGAAAAAATAAGAAGAAGAAAAAGAATTAAAAGTTTTTAAAAAAAAGAAAAAGAAAAAAAGAGAAATAGAAGAAAAGATATGTATATATGTAGAAGGGAGATAGTGCTTAGACACTTAGTCATTTTTCACTAAGTGTTTCCATTAATGCCACAGGGATAGATTGTTGGAAAGTGATGTTTTGGGAGCACTAGGAATCACTTAAGGGTTGTCATTTATGGCAACACTTATGCTGGAGTGATCGCATGTAGAGAGTTTTGGTATTGAAGACTCAGTCATGAAAATGACTAAGTACAAAATTAGGATAATAGTATATGGTATTACAATTTTGATTAGTGAAGATAATGTATGATGTATTATGGCTTGTGAAGTTAGTAGAAGACATTTTTGAGTATGTAAGACCTTCAGTTAATGTCACACGTGTTTTGGTGAAGAGATCAGGAAGATATAGTGATATGAAGGTATGTGAAGATAGAGAATTAGTGAAACAGGGCATATGAGTAGTCATGATGATTGAGGCAAGGTTAGTTGGTATGGAAATGTGATAAGTCAGATAAATGTTGTATATTGCTGACACTTTGGTAATATATGATCACCGACTCTATGTTGATTATTTTCATAACTAATTATTATATTTTGTGTTTCATTTTGAGAGCCGATTGGATGGCATAATTTATATAAGTATAGATTTTTTTTGTGGAAGTGATAAGTGTGATTATAATGATCATGTGATGGATGTGATGTAGAGAGCAGAGAGTAGATGTGAGATTAGTGTTTGATAGAGCTATAATTGGAACTATCTAAGCATAGAAAATGCTTGTATTTTTCATCTTTTGAAGAACACTTTGTGACAGTATTGTGATTGTAAGAGTTGTAAGTTCACCACCTTTAACAAAGTTTTGTATTCCTCTAGTAAGTAAATGTACTATGTAATAATAATCTCTTAAAAGGGATAGATCTCCTAGTAGGGATACTATATTTTAGTGCATAGTTGTGGGTACCGTCCCCTCTGGGGTTTTCTCTTGGCCATGGTTTCCTCGAAAATAAATCATGGTGTTATGAGTTATGTGTTATGCATTTATGTTCTTTACATTTTTGCATTAAAATAGTTTATTTGCAATTGGTTGAGCTTAAATTAAAGTGTTGTAATATTGATTGACCCCCCATCTTAGTATTACCTAATCCTAACATGTTAAGAATAACAGTCCACAATACAACAGAGAGGGGGGGTGAATCAGTTGTATGATAGATTATTAAACTTTAAAGTTTGAAATAATAGTAATATCAGATCCAATGAACACAATGAATGACACCACAACAACACAATATTTTGGTCTTGGGGAAATGCTATTAAACGTAAAAACTTCAGTGGGAATTATCACCCACAAATGATGTACTTAGAATATAGTATCCTTGTTAGAAGATTTATCCCTTTAGGAGCTTATTGAAACATTATAGTACACAATCCTTGTTAGAGGACAGACCTTGTTAGGATTCAAGAAATAAGGGTGGGCTCACTACATAGGCTCACTGCCCAATGAAGGTTAAATCCACCTTCAGAAATCAATATTTGCAATAAGTGTATATGAAGAAATACACAATCTTTTGAACTGTCTGAAACCACCTATCTTTGCTTGATCAATTCCAATGAATTTCACCAGTAATTCTCTGCTCTACATCCAGTAGACACAAGCTCACAACTTCCACAATCTTCTTTCAATCACATACATTCTCACCATATATTTTCCAAAGATAATTATAAAGAAGAGTGTGTTGTTACCAAAATATAATCTGTTGAATGTGTGGGGGAATATAGGATCTATCCCTAATCCAAATTCCCAAAAGAGAGATCCAAATTGATCAATCACAAGGAAGTGACCAATGCACAAATGAATAAATCTATACATAATATGAAGAAGAGAGAAAAACCCTATAATCCATTATAGAAAATATGTGATTAAATACTGAAATGAATTGAAGACCAATACTAACCTTAAAATAGGGTAAATCTGGAAAAGACTATTTTTTGATGTTTGTGTATAGTTTCAGGAGATTCTGCAACCTGATTTGGATTGGAAATGTCGAGACAAAGAAAACCTGAAAAAATTCTATCTTTTGGAGCAAAGTAAACCTTGACCTTAGGATCAAGGTAAGATCTTACCATAGGGTATAATCTTGACCCCCAGTGAAAGTCGAGCTTGACCTAAAACAACTCCGACAAAAATTTTGTTCATGGATCTCATAATTTTGCCAAAAAGGGTATCCAGATCTATACTGATATTCATCATCCCACATGTGCACCTATAAGAAAAATGGTTTTGTTTTTTGGATGAGGGGTTTGCCTTGGTCAAACCCTAGTTTGGAATCAACCTTGAAATGTAATTGAAATAACAATATATAAACAAAGTAAATGAAACTATTCACCTTGCTTATGTTGAAAACCCTTGTAGAGGATTTGAATCCTTGAATCCATAAGTATGGATGCTCCAAATGAATGTAGAATTGTATGTAGGATGTCTCAAATCAATTGCATTATATCTTCAACACCAATCTTGAATGGATCTTGGAATAGGAAGAAGCTTGGATGAATTTGGATGGAGAAATCTTCAACAAGAGGGCTCCAAAGAGATTGAATCCTTTAATAGCTAGCAATGGATCTCCTTGATGAATACTTGAATGCTTGAGGATGAATGAATTATTTCCTTCTTGCTTTCTTGATTTCACCTACTTGCATTTGAGAGCTAGATATCTTGATCATGAAAATGCCTGGTAAAAATGAGAGGACAGAGGCTTCCTTTTATAGTGATCTAGGACACACACTTCTAGAGGGGCCAACATTGGAAAATTATATTCCAATTAGGCCTTAACCCTTAGAAATGGACCTAGATTAAATAAAATTTAATATTTTACCATTCCAAAATTTGAAACAACTGACCCGAAAGTGGGAAATAAAATTTTTCCAAAGCCCGACACCCTGAAACCTCTAGAACTTGAAAATTAGACCCAAGGTTAGGGTTGAGGTCGACTCTACCCTAGGTCAGAGTTGAGGTCAATTCTAACCTAGGTCAGAGTTGAGGTTGACCTTGACCCAAAAGTTTGACCTTGACCCTGAGGTCACAAATCTCAAATTTACAGAATGAGGTGCCAAAAATAGGTTGGAAAAAGGTGGAGAGAGAAGCAGAACAGGGGAAAAAAGCTAGATCCACTCAAAGACCTAATCAAGGTGCTTGACATGACCATAGACCACTTACTCAGAGGGATAAAAATATCCTAAATGGAAGTTCTTCCATTTTCTAATGATACATTTAGCCCCCAATTTAGAAAGAGTATGGACTCAACGCAAAATCTTGGTAAAGGAGATCATAATGAAAGGATAATCTTATTAAAATCAAAGGGACAAAGGAATCCTCAATCCCCTAGGGACTCAAGTCTTCATCAACTCCAAGATTATAATAAGAGAGACATATCTAGAGAGAGAGAGAGAGAGAGAGAGAGAGAGAGAGAGAGAGAGAGTGTGTGTGTTATTACCTCACCCAATGAGAACTTATGTCCCATTGTGAACCACATAAGGAAACATCACAACTAGAAAGATGGAATTGAACCACCTAGTGAATGTAGGTACTCACTAGTCAACCCATCAAGGATTTACCATTAGGAATATTATATTCCACAAGAGAAAAACCAAAAAGGAAAAAGAGATCCAATCTTAAGGACACCTTCCACCTTAAGGGATAAAAAATTTGCAACTAGAGGGATCAAGAGATCCTAAATAAAAATCCATGCTTTAAGGATTAGTCCCTAATCCATAAAGGGAGAGAAGTGCCTTGAAAAATATGTGTATGTTTAAAGTGCGTGTGTGCAACAAGTGAGCAGACTGTATGCCCCCACATTAAAGTCAGTGCTAATACTTTACCAGGAGCAATGGCTTAAATAAAAACATAAACAACTCCACTGATTACGTTTCCACTACAAGATGCCCCAAGCGAAGACAAATCAAGGGAAATACCACATAAACATACTGAGAACATAGAATGGATCTACCTTTCGTGGGGTTAGTATGATCATCAGATAACATATATATGATATTATTGCAAATGAATTGACATCATTCCCCAAAGAAAGTAGAACTACAATCACAATAGAGGAAAGAACACATAAGAGTTATGAAGAAGAGTCTTTTCAGAACACAACATGGAGACCAAAAAGAATCAGTGCTACCAAGTGGAAAATCCAAGCGGACTACACAAAGAAAATATTTATGAACAATAGCATAGGTACAACATAACATGAAACAACATTTAGAAGAATAGAGATACATATAGAGGAATTGTACAATAGGTTTGATTCCTTTATCACCTTGTGCCAACAAGGCAACAAGGGTCATATAAAGGAATCTAACAACATTTAGCAAACACATTATGGGAGAAGAAAAGTACAGTAGGCAAAACACAAAAATCTACCATAAAGGACAAGCCCATCAAGTGTGTCACCTATTAGAATAACTGAGAGGTGGGTGAATTAGTTATCCACAGTCCCAATCACAAAATGTATATCCAAAAATAATTTACTAAAATTTCTATAGCTCGGTAAACTAAAATAGTATTTTGTCTATGCTTTTACTGATTACCAGTTAATAACATATAATGATTACCAACCAAGTCCAATATGCAACATGCAAATATGATAACAAAAAATCATCACAATCAACACATAACACAAGAGATTTAATGTGGAAACCCTTTGAAGGGAAAAACTACCTGGGACAGGCAACCCAAAAATTGTTCACTCTTTTGAAGTGAGGTCGGTGAAGACCCAACCCTGTTAAAGGTTACAAACATACCGTGAGGTGTGATCATGTTAGAGGATTTTAGACCAAACATTATCATCCAACCAACATTCACTATGGGATTGACAGGATAACAAATGTACACTCTATGAATGACATTACAAGACTTTCTAGTCCACTCTGTTAAGAGATTTCTCTATTTACAATGGTTAAAATGTAATAACAGTTGATCTGATTACAACAAAAATTCAATTTCATATTATCATATCTATGTTAAGCTCATTCAAATCCTCTGATCAATATTTCAATTTTGTTTCAATCAATATTCAGTAACGTACTGTCACTCGGTAATAGCTTTCTGACGCTCGATAATCTTTGCAGTTCAATTCTCCTTAACCAATCTAATCAGGCATGCATGAAGCTTGTCCATGCAATATCTTCTACAATCTCCTTCTTACAACATGATTTCATCATGAAATCCCAGTCTCTTAAATAGATGAGTAAATGGTTTTAATTCCATCCATCATATTTTTTTGCTTAATCTCCTTTGTTGATTTTCCTACTTAAACCTTCCTCAGCTTATGTGTCAGTAACACATTTTGTTTCAATCTATTAGATCTTCTTCGAATGATCTTAGCCGTCAATATTCATAACAAACATTATCTTCATCTCTAATTTCTAGGTACTTACACCTCATCAACTTCATCGGCTAAACTATTCATTTAGTTCTTTTCTTTTGCTTGGTTAACAAAGAAATGTGTTGATGAACACAAGCTTGATTTGCACTGTAATTGGTAGACACTATACTATGTCGGTGTATATTAAAATCATTATTTAACTGACAACATTGCCTTGTGTATTTTTCTCTATCCTTCATCATAGATGAATGCAACATAATCAAGTCAATAATATAAGGTCATAGACTCATCAATGAGTTACCCAATGTATTCCTTATCCTTATCTATCATATCCATCTTCCTCATGTAGATATATTTTGTTCTTGATCTCTTTTCTTCTTCTTCTACAGATGCTTAGGTATAGTAACTTACAAGATAAGTATTGTCAAAACTAGTTGACATCAATGACAACATATTACTAATTTAATCATCTTACATATCTAATCAGCAACTTAGTGATCTTAAATCATAGATCTTCAAGTTATAAAATGTATTCAAATCATTTGTATTTCATCAATCTCTCCCTTTGGCATTGATGGCAACACAAGCAATATGAAATATGCCATTCAAATACCAAACATGTATTCCACAACTCTGTCAACAAATGTTGTAATGCTACAAGCTCTCCCTAGCTTAATATGTTTAATCATTACATTACATAAAAACATTTGTAATTGCAGACTAAGTTCTACATATATGATTTTTTCAGCTCCCTTTTCTATATCTCTCTCCCTTTGTCTTTGGCTCCATATTCCTCTCATATTATTCATATTGATCTCTCTCCCTTTGATAGAAATGCCAAAGAATAATATAAACATATAACTTTTTAGTAGCCATGTAACTCTCTGTTGTTGAGTGCATTCTCTGTATCTGACTATACTATTATGCAAATCTTGTTCTAGTACTTCAACCTATCACAACCTTAGATAGAAATCCAAAGTGTGAACTCTGCTACATCAACATGTATGATCTTCTAATAAGATTAGGCTGATGCAACCTCTAGATCACCTTAGTGACCAATAGATAGGGGACGAACCCCAAGTCTAGTCCTCAAGTATTCATAGGTATCCTTCAGTAAAGGCTTTGTAAATATGTCAACAAGTTGTTCTTTTGATGTAACAAATTATTGCTTAACTTGCTTCTTCTGCACTTATTCCCTTAAGTACTGATACTTAATTGATATATGCTTTGTTTTAGAGTGCATCACTAGATTCTTTGAAATATTAATAGCACTGGTATTATCACAATATATAATCATCAACTCTATGATTACCTCATTCATTCCTTCTAACACTTTCTTGATATATGCAATATTTGAACATTTAGTAGCAACAACAACATACTCTGCTTCAGCTATAGACTGAGAAATGAAATCATGTTTCTTACTTGTCCAAGTGACAAGTCTTTTACCAACGAAGAATGCTCCTCCGGTGGTACTCTTTCTATCATCCACATTTCTAGCCCAATTAGCATTGGTGTATACCTTCAGTTCAAAATTTCCTTTCTTGGGATACCATAGTTCATAATCTTCAGTTTTCTTTAGGTATCTTAAGATCCTCTTTGTAGCAACCATGTGTGACTCTCTAGGGTTTGCAGAAAATCTACCAACTATTCCAACAACATGTGCTATATCAGGTCTACTGTGAACTACATACATTAACTTACCAATAATGGATCAGTACAGTGTTTGATTTACCTTAGTAGTTCCATCTTCTTTAGTCACTTTACATCTAGTAGCCATCAATATTCCCATAGGTTTAGCATCTTCCATGCCAAATGTCTTCAAGACTTCTTTTACATATTTAGATTGTGTGATGAATATACCATCATTCTACTGAATCACTTGTAAGCCTAGAAAGAACTTAATCTCTCCAAACATAGACATTTCAAATTCACTTTTCATTTCATCAGAAAATGACTTATAGATTTGATCTTGTCCTCCAAATATTATGTCATCCACAAATATCTTAGCAATCAAGATAGTATCATCAGAATTTCCTTTCATGTACAGATTACTATTCAAACTTGTTCTAACAAATCCAATATTCAATAAATAGTTATGCAGCCTCTCATACCAAGCTCTCGATGTTTGCTTCAAACCATATAAAGCTTTATATAATCTACATACCATATCTTTGTTTTTTGGATCAATGAACCCTTCAGGTTGTTCTATGTAGACTTCTTCTTCAAGTATCCCATTTAGAAAAGATGATTTGACATCCATTTGGTAAACTTTGAACATTTTGTGAGCAGTATATGCAAGTAACATTCTGACTCCTTCCAATCTGGTAATAGATGTAAATATTTCACCATAATCTATTCCTTCCTCCTGTGCATATCCCTTGCATACTAACCTAGTTTTGTTCCTTGTTACCTCTCCATTCTCATTAAGCTTGTTTTTGAATATCCACTTAGTACCGATAACATTCTTGTCCTTAGGTCTGGGTAGTAAACTCTAGGTTTTGTTCTTCTCTATCTATTCTATCTCCTCTTTCATTGCATTAACCCATTCATCATTTTCTAATGCAACTTTTACATTCTTCGGTTCATATTCACAAACTAGACATGTACCTTGTCTTGCTTTGCTCCTTATTTGCATTGAGCTTGTCTGTCTCTAATGATTTGTTTCTCAGGCTCATTTCTTCTAATAAAACTTTCCAGTATCTGATTTCTTCTTTCTTGTTCATCCTGTGCAGGTTCATTCGCTTGCTCAGTGGATGCTTCCTGCTCGTCGGTTTCTTTTTCTTGTTCCTCGGTATTATTTTCCTACGGACCGGTTGTCACTATCTACTACATTGGTAGGTACTCTAGTTGTTCAATGTAACTGAATCTACCATATTCTTTTAGTTCTTTTGTGCTTTCCTCTGCATTCTTATCATCAAACTCATCAACTCAAACATTAGTACTTTGAATCATTTTATTAGTTACCTTGTTAAGACACTTGTATGCTTTAATTTTAGTGGAATATCCCAGAAATATTCCTTCATCACCTTTTGAGTCAAACTTCCCATTTCTTTCATCTTTCAAAATAAAGCATTTACTTCCAAAAATTTTGAAATAACTTATAGTGGGTTTGTGACCAAACCATAACTCATAGGGTGTCTTATTAGCATCCTTCTTTAGTTGTACTCAGTTCAAAACATAAATAGTTGTGTTGACAACTTCTCTCCAGTATGTCTGAGAAACATTCTTTTGTAACATCAATGTCCTTACACAATCAACGATTGACCTATTCCTCCTTTCATATATTCCATTTTGTTGTGGTATCCTCGGTGCAGAGACCTATCTTTTAATACCATGTTCATCACAAAAGTTAGTAAATTCATCATAAATAAATTCACCACCTCGGTCAGATCTTAAGCATTTCAATTCTTTACCAGTCTCTTTCTCAATTTTTGCTTTATACCACTTGAACATCTTAAATGCCTCTGATTTTTCTTTCAAGAACATGACTGTCATTAATCTAGTATAATCATCAATAAAAAGAATAAAATATCTATCTCCATAGTAACTTTGAGTTCTCATAGGACCACATAGGTTGGTATGCACTAACTCAAGTAATTTCTTTGTTGAATAATCTTTTCTTTTGAAACTAGATTTTGTCATTTTACCTTTCTGACATTCATGACACATAACATGATCAGGCTTAAATAAGTTAGGAAGACCTCTAACCTGTTTCTTTTTACTGATCTTAATCATGTTATCAAAATTTACATGACATAACCTCTTATGCCACAACCATGCATCTTCATCTTTCATCATTAAACAAGAAGACTGATCATTATCAAGATAAAATAGATTACCTCTCGATTGTGTTCCAAATCCAATAAGTCTTCCTCCATCATCATATATCTTCATTTTCTTGCTCTCAAAAGAAACTCGATGGCCTGAATTGTTCAGATGTGCCACACTTAGCAAATTATAGTTTAGACCTTTTACCCAATAAGCATTATCACATCTAATTTTATCATTTATCATTACGGATCCTTTTCCTCTAACCATGCAGGGTGTATCATTACCCATTCTAACAAATCCTCCATTGTGTTATTCAAGATGATCCAATTTCTCTTCATCACCAGTCATGTGATGTGTACAACCACTATCTATAATCCATGTATCATTCTTATTAACCTTAGAGATAAGTTTTGTCTCTACATTCCTCTCATCTTCTTTGGATTCATACTTCATTGCAACAAATACTACCTCCACATCTTCGTCAGTGTCAGTATTGGTGACATCTTCTTCTACAATGTAGCACACCTTCTTACCTTTGTCATTATTGTCTCAGTTGTCTTTGTTGCAGTGTCAATAACTTCTATTGCCTCTTCTTCCATAGCTTCCTTCACCAAATCGGTCTTTGTTTCTCTTATCATCTTTCTTATGTGGACATCTAGCAGCAATATGACCAACCTCTTTACAATTAAAGCATGCTAAAGGTAATTTACCTCTATACCTTCCTTTACCTTTAGGTAACCTTCTGGCCATAAGAGCTTTAAGTTCATCAAGCTCATTATTAGTATTGCTATCACTATCATCATTCTTATTTCTGCTACTAGACTTACCAATCTTTAGAGAAGACATAAAAGTAGATTCAATAGATGGTAAAACACTATTATCAAAGTTGTTTAGTTCAAAGGTTGTAAGCTTACCAATCAGATTATCAAGAGTAAGATTGTTACTAGATGCAAACCTTGTTTCATGAATTGCAGATATTCTGATTGCATAAAATGACAATAAGGTTCTAAGAACTTTTCTTACCACTGTCTCTTCATCAATAACACCATCGGATGCTCTAATAGCATGTACTACCTCTTTCAATCTATTTCTATATTGCACAATATTTTTACCTTCATCTTCATATCATCGAATCTACCCCTTAAACTTTCAACTTTGACAGTTTTGACATTCACATCACCACTATAAACTTGATCAAGTTTATCCCACATATCTTTAGTAGCAGTGCAATTTTTAATGTCTTCAAATTCGGCATTGGTATAGGCAACAACAATCTCCATCATAGTAACATTATGTTCATGCCTGTCTCTCAGTTGATCAAGGGTTAAGGGACCAGTGGGTGGTGCAATGTAGCCATTCTCCATTAGTGTCAGGGCAGAATTCCCAATTCTAGATACATGCAGCCTCATTCGGCTTTGCCATACTATGAAGTTATCTTTGTTTAGCTTTGGCACTTCTATCTTATACATTTTGAAATCTTTGTGTTGAAGTCCTTAAAACTCTATTCCAAGCAACCAACACTGTGATACCAATTGTTAGAATAACTAAGAGGGGGTTGAATCACTTATCCATAGTTCCAATCACAAATGTATATTTAAAAACAATTTACTAAAACTTTTGCAGCTTGGTAAACTAAAATAGTATTCTATCTATGCTTTTACTGATTACTAGTTAATAACATATAATGATTACCGACCAAATCCAATATGTAACATGCAAAGTATGATAACAAACAATCATCACAAAAAGATTTAGGATCAAATGATTTGGATGCTACTGTAGCAGGTAAAAGAGGTTGAATAGGAGGTAAAGTAATCATATTAGCAGTTAACAACCTATTCATAATAGAATGTAAATATTTAGAGAGAGGAGTAAATGTACGATTTACTCGAAAAGAAGTGGATGCAAAAGTGGCATTATAGGATGCAACAACAACTTGATCAGCAACTGCATTCGCTTATTTGTTTATCTTGACATAGTTGTTGAATTTTTTAAATTTGTTGGGATTTGGAGTAGCATCACTCTTATCAACTGGAACAAGAGCCATTGGAGTGTTGCTCTCAAATTGACTCACTTGTAATTGATAATGATGAAGCACTACACAGAGTTGTTGAAAAGAGGTAAATTTAGTAAGAAAAATCTTATCTCTAATATCCTTTTGTAAATTTGAAATAAACATACATTGAATATCCATATCAATAACATGGTAAGAAATCTGAGCATGAAAATGTTTAAATCTACCAATGAATTCAGTCAATTTTTCCTTAGCATTTTGTTTACAATGCATCAAATCAATCAAAGACACTTGCAGACCAATGTTATTTTGAAATTGTTGAAGAAAAGAATTAGCAAGTTTTGGAAAAGAGTCAATAGAATAAGGAGGCAAGGAACAATACCATTGTAAGGCCTTGTCACATAAAGTTCTAGAAAACAACTTAGCTAAAATCCTATGGTCATGAGCATAATCAGGATAAAGTATTTGAAATGTTTTAACATGATTAAAAGGGTCTCCCTTACCATTGTAATTCTCAAGATGAGGCATATCATCTTGTTGAGGAATGAGAGTACGAATAATGTCTAGGGACAAAGGAATTCCCATGTCATATGTAGGAATGCTAAACTTTTTTTGAGTCAAGGATGCAAGTTGTTGTTGTTGTAAAGATGACATAGTTTGAGCCAAACTGATGATTCTTGAATCATTAGAGGAAATAGGAGGCATAGCTGATGAACTACAACTGATTTAGAACCAGAATGAAGAATCTGTAATTCAAGATTACTGAGGTGTTGATGATTAGATATGCAAGATAATTAAATCAGTATTATGTTGTCATTGATGTCAACTAGCTTGACAATACTTATCTTGTAAGTTACTATACCGACACTTCTGAAGGAAGGTGAAAGAGACGAAGAATAGAAATATCTACATGAGGAAGATGTATATGACAGATGAGGATAAGGAATACACTGAGTAACTTGTTGATGAGTCTATGACTTGATGAAATTGACTTTATTATGTTGCATTCATCTATGATGAAGAATAGAGCTGAAGACACAAAGCAGTGTTGTCAGTAAATAAAGCATTTTAGTATACACCAACGAAGTGTAGTGTATACCGAGCATAGTAATAACCAAGCTTGTGTTCACCAATGCATTTCTTTGTTAACCAAGCAAAACAAAAAGGAATTAAATGATCAGTTTAGCCGATAAAGTGATGAGCTGTAAAGTGTATGAAATCGAGGTAACAGATAATGTTTGTTATGAAGATCAATGGCTAACATAAATAAAAAAGGATCTAATGGAACAAATTGAAACATGTTATTGACACATCAGATGAGGGAGCTTAAAGCAGCAAAATATATGAATATGATTAAGTGGAAAAATCTGATGGAGGAAAAGAAAATGATTTACTCATCTATATAAGAGACATTGGTTTCATTATGAAAACATGCCGGAAGAAGAATTTACTGTAGAATAATCACGTGGAGAAGTTTTTCTGATCATACTGGTTAATAAGAACCAAGCTACAGAGAGTTATTACTGATGGATAGTAAGTTGATATAGTATTCAATCTGAAGTGTTATATTGGTCAGAAATATTTGAATGAGCTGAACATTGACCTGTAAACTGCAAATTGAAGTTGTTTTAAGGTAGATCATCTACTGTTACATATCTAACCATTGTACATAGTCAAATCTCTTAACTGAGTGGACTATGAAAGTCTTTTGATGTTTCATTCATAGAGTGAACATTGTTATCTTGTCAACCCCAGAGTGACTACTGGTTGGATGATAACTTTTGGTCTAAAATCCTCTAACAAGGTCACGCCTAACAGTGTGTTTGTAAACCTTTAACAGGGTTGGGTCTTCACTGACCTCACTTTAGAAGAGTGAAAATTTTTGGGTTGTCGGTCCTAGGTCATTTTTCCCTTTACAGGGTTTCCACATTAAATATCTTGTGTTATGTGTTGATTGTGATATTTTTTTGTGATCATACTTTGTATATTACATGTTAGATTTAATCAATAATTATTATAGAGTTTAGATTGTCAATCGGTAAATACATAGATAGTGAAAGTATTATATGTTTACCAACTTGCAGAAGTAGTAGAATTGTTTTGGATTATACAATTTGATTTGGGACACTAGATAACTGATTCACCCCCCTCTCAGTTATTCTAACAATAGCAACATTAGAAACACTAGGTAAAGTGTATGAAGCAACAGGAATGGAAGACACAACTGGAGGAACACTTGGAACCACAATTGGAAGAGGATTAGAATAAGTAAAAGGAACATTATGATAGGAAGGTTGTGATGTAGGAAGGGAAAAAAGAGGAACACTCATAGGAAGAGAGGGAACTGTCATAGTCACTAGAGGAGGACTAAAAGTAGGAATACTATGTAAAGGAATAGAAGAGGGTTCCACACTAGTGACAGGAGGAGTAAATCCTAAATCTTGAGTTTCTTGAGCTAAAGGCTTAACATTTGAATGCACAAGATGAGTACTATGATGCAAGAGATTAACACCTTGATCACTATCACAAAGAACTTTCTTAAGATCCTCTATAGCTTGAATTGAATCTTGATTATGGTTTTCTTGAATAAGCCAATTACACATTTTATCAAGTTCGGTTGAACATTTTTGAACTTGTTCAGAAGGAACTCTTAAAGAATCATCATCATCATGAGATGAGTGAGAAGTTTTTTGCTCCACAGTAGGATTAGAATCATGAATAATCAAATTCTCATTCGGGATCCTAAGGAAAGGAGAAGAAGATTCAGGATCAAAGGTAGCCATGAGTCTACAACTTCATCTTACCGGAATGTTATAAGTAGGACTAGAGGTAGTAAATCTCATATAGTAATACAATGCCAATGAACTTGTAAGACTCCGCCTCCTTAAGTACCAAAGCAATTTTAAATTTTAAATACATCTAGATTATTTAGGTTTGAATTAGTGGTGGTGTGGTTATTTCATTAGTAAAATTCTTATGTCATCTCTCTCTCTCTCTCTCTCTCTCTCTCTCTCTCTCTCTCTCTCTCTCTCTCTCTCTCTCTCTCTCTCTCTCTCTCTCTCTCTCTCTCTCACAAAGTCTCAATAAAATAAATTTAAATAGAGATCTAATTTATCCTAGGATGATAATTGAACAATCTTAATGACCAATTAGTACTAGAAGATAGATACCTCTTGCATATATTGATTTGTAATATTATGTGGAAATTTTATGGAATCCTGTTTACTAGATGAATATGGGGTGTTTATAAGACCTCGCCGCTTGTAAGACTAAATTAAACCTAATTGGCGTAAATGTATTTCTTTCGTATAAGATTAGATAGGCTAATAGTTATAGATGAGTTATTTGAGTGGCAATACTCTTGTTCTTCATTAGTAAACTTCATTGAAACTAAATATATGTTTCTTCCTCGAGATACCTTGATAAACTTATGTATTTAAAAATATGAAATTTAGATAGGATTTTACAAATGGTTTCTAATAAGGGATCTTAGAACACTCATAATCATTTTTGGAATTCTTCTTTCTAATTAATATTTGATGCAATGCGGATGCAATGTACTTTTAAACTATTGTATATGAATTACAAATCCTTGATGGATAATTTCATAAACTAGAACTATGAAAACATGATTAATAACTAATGTTATCAATCATGATGATTTTATTATACTTGTGGTTGTGTTTGCAGGAATGTAAGTGTCCCTACATGAGGAAGGAGAAACACTTGTTAAAATACCTCATGAATGAGTTGGAGTAATTCGATTTTTATAATTAGGAATGAAGAGTTATATTTATCAAGCTTTATGGGTTATTACTAAGGGTCAAGTTTATTTGTGTTGAGAATCCTTGTAAGAGAATTTAGGGTTTTAAAACCCTTGGGTTAGGTTAAAAGTTGAATGGACCTTTGTATGGGTCATTTTTTGGTGTTGTTTGGTCATTTTCATGTATCCTTGTGCAAAAATAGGTGCCTAGGGTCAATACCTTCGGGTTGGGGACCATACGACCCTTCAAAAGGTCACTTTTATGAAAGTGACGAGATAGGGCTTTGGGGAAAAGTGTTTCGGGGTAGAGAGTCATAAATATCTTGGGAAGAATGAAACGAAGCATTGCCCACTTCTCCTTTTGGAGAACTTATGGCTGGAGGAGGAGGAGAAGAATGGACGATCTAGTATAGGGTTGTGGACGTCAAGATTATGCTCATAGAAAGATAAGTGATTTTATCCTTCATATTCTTGATTATGGCATATATTTATCTATCATGTATTGTTCTTCAAGGTTGTGTTTTGAGATATTACTAGAAGGAATGGTGTGATATGAAAAAAAAAAATAGATTTTACCATTGATCATAATGGTGCACCAAATTCCTTACTCGCTAGGGGGTTGGCTAGGATCCTCGAGGTCTCATGATGCCATTTGGATGGGAGGAGAGTAGGCCTTGTTTTGTTTATTTTTCTTTTTCTTTTCCTTCCATTGGCATAGCTGTAATAAGAGTTGTAGGATCATGAGTTTGGGTTTGAGATAGTAGAATGAAAGATAGCTCAAAATGGCTTTTAATGGTTGTGAGCTTTTATGGTGTAATGAAAGGGAAAATTTATCTAGGATTTCATATTTTTTATTAAGAGTAAGTTAAGTAATATTTTGTATCTATTTTTTGATAGAAAGCTTTGTAAAATTTAAGTAGTTGTGTTTAAGAGAAACTCCATTGTGTTATTTTCCATTTTCATACCTCCATTGAAAGTTATATGTTCATTTTGAATATATTGGTTTAAGAGGTATTTTAATATGTTTATTAGCATCATTATGTAAGCGATGAGAAAATTTATTTTCTGTAAAAATGACCATTACATCATAACTCCTTTCCTTTTATATCATTCATAAACAGTCTTAAAGTGCACTAGTATGACTTGGTTCGACACCTACACTTTCTTGAAATACTTAAGAACAATGTCCCTGGTTTAGTTTCTCACTAGCTTTGAACAACATAGAAATGCAAACTGTATGTGGGGTTTGTTGACATATGTTGCACAGGAAAAAGCAGTGACAAATCGTCAAGCGAGGTGGCTATGAATCCGCACATCGCGTGTTGACTTACAAATTGTCAAACAATAGCAGTACAAATTTTCTCGGTCTATTTGGGCAGGGATTTGAAATCTTATTTTCTAGAATACATTTTAGAATATAGTGAGGAACATGACCAATGTATTTTTTAATGTATTTTTGTTAGGTAGAAAACGTGTTATATACCTGGATTTTGGTGTTTGGTAGACATTATTGAGTTAAGTTTGACAAAACTATTTTCAGAGTTTGTTTTTGAAAAAAGCCTTACAAAATTTTTATTTCAAGCATACTGCTCATCATTGCATTCCATGAGATGGTATCTTACACTATGTTATATGGTTTCGGTTGAAAGAGTTCATGAATCTGGAACTTAAAATACATTACTCTTCTATGTATATGGATCTCACCAACGACCATCTATAGGCCATGCAAGAAGATTTTTTATTTATTAAAGTTCACCCTAGCCCTATCTTCCAAGCTTACACCCCTGATAGAATTCTTCTCCCCAGCGGCAAAATAGAAATATATGCCAAGCTCTCTCCCGGTTTATTGGGTGGATCATAGCCACTCTGACGGGATTACACAAAGAAGAGTAGGGGCGGCCCAACTTCTTATTGAAGGCTCCGGGCCCCACCCAGACTTTGATTCAAGTGCAGTGAGCGCCATACCTCAATGAATCAGTCGTATCATTTTCTACAAGTATTGATACTACACGTATTGTGATGAGTACAATGAGTGGCAACAGATTTAATCAATAGGTAGGCCCTACATGCAGGGGAAACCTATGATTCCCTCAAGCACACCCGGATATAGAGCTATCAATGGATAGGCGTTCATACAGTCTTCGGGTATAGTGCTCTCATAATGATCTTCTTCTTTTGACCCCTCCACTAATAATTAAGTCGATCTTCCTCCTCTGGATGTCCTATTTGAGTGATCGACTGATTTGACGTTCCAATAATGACTTTACAAGAGCAAGAATTTTTCATTAACAAAAGGTGGAGCTTCAACCATTATCTTTATGGAAACCGGTTGCCACTGGGATCAGCAAGTTCCCTTTAGCTTATCCCAATAGAGGCTACAAAGCCACCCTATTGAGATCTCCTGATCACATTGTCAGGCTAGTAGTCGCCATAAGGAAAAGTGGTCGCACTAAGACGTGAGGGTTATCGGACGCATTGAATTTCACCGGACAGCCGAACGGTTTGTACCATTTAAATGTCCGCTCCTCGGATTTGGGATTGGGTGGCTCCTTGTCCCAGAGCAGTTATTGGGTCAACTAGTTGCTTGCTGTTCACCTGAATTTGTGAGTACACTTAAGGAATCTGTTGCGTGTCCGATGAGGTCGATTGGTTTTCCAAGTGTCCATTCCGCCCTTCTTTTATATATTTCTCAACCACTTAATAAATAGACACAATAATATAATAATAGGGGCAGATTATTGTCATAGCAGCACTCCCTTACCTTCATTTCATTCTGCAGGGATGGGAGAGGTAGGAGTGCAGCCAGTGGCAACTATTCGATCTGAAAATTTGTATTTAAAGGACATGAGGCCTTCTGGTAGTACTTCTGTGGTAACCGTATGCGTTGTAAACTAATCAGAGCAATCGGCTCTCTGGTATTGACGCCTGAGTAGTCATCTTCCTCACATGATCATCCGTACTCGCCCACATATCACTCCACCGATACAGACTCTCTCCATAGGTATCCTCGTAGTAGGAAGACCTTCATTGCTTCTCGTATCCCAAGGCTGTACTAATTTGAACGCAATGAAATCATCCTTCAAAAGCTGGAAGAAGTCGAATGACTATTTCATCATCAAGTCTGATGAATCTTGCCAACTCGTTTAAATCTTGCAAAGGGGTCAACGACGAGGATAGAAGGTGAGTTTTTGTACCCAGAATCGACCATTGAAAAAGAGTAAGGACCACTTATGATATTTGAAATAGTAGAAATCACAATCGTTGTTAAGATCTTCGGTAAAGGTTAAATCAGGAGTATCTTGCAAATAAGAGTAATAAAATCTTATAATTCAAGTTTTATTTACTTTCAGATAAGCATCTAAATAATGATACAAGATTCGATAAGTTTATAGTATTTTAAATTCTAATTAATATTTGTCTCGTCATGGTTATGGAACTAAATTAATAGAATAATATGACGTAATCAAAATTCAAAGTGTGGAGAAACTTTCGACAAGCATTAGGTTTCACGAAACTCAATTTTGTTTTAAGGCCACTTTCATATCATAACATGATTACTTCATATGTTAAATTTAAAATGTGTGAAGCTCCATATTAATATAATTTATTGATCTAAATTAAGATTTTAAGTAATATTTTAAATATTGGATGTTAAACTATTTAGAAAATAAGTCATAGAACTAAATATTATTTCATGTGTTCTAATATAATCTTCCTAATTTTGGTATAGCCCAATGAATTTGCAAATGTATCTAAAGTAATTAGAAAGCTTCTAATTTAAAAATAAATAAATTATATAAATGACTTACCATGCAAATTCAAATTATAAACATGTATACTATAAGCATGCTAGGAAATTATTTACAACTTGAACACAAGTATATAAAGATATAAAAAGAAAATATAATATTTTAATAGTGTTCTTTTGATTTAATAAAAGTGATTTATAATCTTAAGTGATATAATGCATAAAGTTACCTAGGTTGGTTAGGTTAGGGAATGGAAGTTCTTGTAAATTAATTTGTTTAAAATTTCTATACAATCTATCAATGGTTATGAATATAAATAAAAGAACTATTGTATTAAACTACCAATACTAAGGATGTCCTAATGGTAAATCACTATTTAATTTCTTCACATTAAACTATCTTTGTGTACTATCATAGTTGGGTAGAGCTATTAGGCTACCTCTAGCTCTTTATGAATGTCACAATGAAAATTGGAATGTTAGAGTTACCAACATCATGAGTAATGTTTGGGGGTACAACTTAATTATTAATTGTATATAAACTGAGTTGTGTATCAAGAAACTCTCATGTGACTCTATTTTAAGCATTGATACTTTAGATGATAATACTATGCAAGATTTCATTGTAAATTGAAGAATTTTGGGAATAATGCAAATATGAGATGCATTAAAAATATTGAAAAATAAATTATTTTATTGTATGTAGTTGTATTCTTAAATTATTAAAGTGGCTAAATTAAGTAAATATATCTTAAACATGTTTATGGTTTGAGTTCTATAAAGAAAATGAGTATATGTGGGATATAGATTTATCTATGTACATGTGATAATGATTTATGTTCCTCTTCAATAAGATTAAAGATTAAAATGTTAAATGATTTAAGTAAGGTTTTATGATGATAATTATGTCCCTAAATTTGGTGAACTTCCGGGAGGAAGTCAAAAATAAGGGGAGGGGGATGTAAAACTCCGCCTCCTTAAGTACCAATGCAATTTTAAATTTTAAATACATCTAGATTATTTAGGTTTGAATTAGTGGTGGTGTGGTTATTTCATTAGTAAAATTCTTTTGTCATCTCTCTCTCTCTCTCTCTCTTGAAAAGTCTCAATAAAATAAAATAAAATAAAATAAAGATCTAATTTATCCTAGGATGATAATTGAACAATCTTTATGACCAATTAGTACTAGAAGATAGATACCTCTTGCATATATTGATTTGTAATATTATGTGGAAATTTTATGGAATCATGATTACTAGATGAATATGGGTTGTTTATAAGACCTCACCGGTTATAAGACTAAATTAAACCTAGTTGGTGGAAATGTATTTCTTTCGTATAAGATTAGATAGGCTAATAGTTATAGCTAAGTTATTTAAGTGGCAATACTATTGTGCTTCATTAGTAAACTCGATTTAAACTAAATATATGTTTCTTCCTTGAGATACATTGATAAACTTATGTATTTAAAAATATGAAATTTAGATAGGATTTTACTGTTACCCTAATTTTCCCATGTACATGCAAATTTGGCTAAAACTTATTCCAAAATCTTTGTTTTTATCTTGCCAAGCATCCCTGAAAATTTCATGAAGTTGTGCCTTGTCCTCTGGCCTCTGCAAATTGTTTTACTCCCTGGTCTACAGGTCAAAAAATTCATAAATATAGCCGTTGGGGAAAATAACCATGAAAACCCTAGGCCTTCATTCTAATTCCTTGTTACTTTATCAACCACTTAAGTTTCGAATACCCATGTGTGCTAATTTTTTATTTGGTCGGTCGCTAGTTCTCCAAGAGAGTCAGCGGTTACCTTTTCCTTCTGGTGATTCAGTGAATGCCTTGTTTGCATAATACCCCAATCTTTCATGGTTAAGTCCTCAGCGGTTAGCGATTCAGTGGGCGGTCTATTCTTCCTTTAGTCACGTAGTTGCTTAAATATTTGGCAGTCTCAGGTTGTGGGGTGCTAGTTCAGTAAGATCGACGGTCGTCGTAAGTTCGCGAAGGGTCTGTCAGAGGCTTGCAATCTTGCGATGACCGTAGATTTCCTTTCCCTCCAGCGCTTCAAAGTCAAATGGGTCCACTACCACGTTGTCCTACATGGAGGCTTCCTATTGGTTGAGAAGTGGTGACTTGTCCGATTTTCAGAGCGGGCCCGATAGACTGTGTCCCTTTTAGATCAATGGCTAGCGTATAATCTCATGGGGTTTCTCTAACACATGAGATTATACGCTGACCGTCGATCTTGCTTTATTCTTGAGGCTCTAACGGTGGGTCCTTTCTTTCTTATGTGCTCATGTTTGATTGGTCCATGTAGTGGTGACTGGTGTTGCAGTGGGTCCGTTGCAGGGTCTTGCCACATAATCTGAGCTATGCATTTGTGATTGGTTAGGACTTGTGATTCAATGCCATGTCAGAGCGGACCTGATGTTTGTAAGTCAACTGAAGATCTAACGGCTGGCACATGATCTGAAGGAGTTTCTCTGACACATGAGATCATGCGCCCACCATTGATCTTACTTTATCTCTAGGCTCTGTCAGGTGGGTCCTCGATTTCTGACGTGCTCATTCTTCATAGGTCGGTCAGATGACAGGTTGGCTCTATTGGTAGGACCATGTCAGGGTATCTATGGGGATGTCGGTAGAACAAAGATCTACGGTTGTCGCTTAATCGTAAGGGATCTTCCAAGCCCTTGCGATCTTGCGACAACCGTTCGATGCTCTTTCTATAGGTCATGGGTCCAAGTCTGTCAGGTGTGCTGATTTGCTCGCATTTCATTGGCCGCTAACTTCCACAGTGGCATTTCACTTTTCAAAGATAGGGTTTCAAGCTATTTTCAAGTGCATCATGGCCGTTCATCTGCCAGGAAGGGTTTCTCATTGACGGTTACATTTTAAAATCTGCCGCTAGTCGTTATATTTCAAAATTCAAATGTCTCTATAAGGGTTTTATGTTCTTTCGGCCATGCATGACGTCGGGTAGCCTAGGAAATAAAGTCTTAGGACGGTTGTGGTTGTGAAGATGATAGAAGTGACTATTGGTTGGCGTTGCAGGGTCCTTTACTGCATTTTAATGACAGGAGATGCTAGAAAGAGTTGGCACCACCTTTTCAAGTAGTACCTCTACCAGGAAATATAATCAAATTTGGAGCCTTCATGGCTTAGTGGAGTTGCAGATGGGTTGGTAGGTCGAGGTTGTTATGTCTGCAGGTGTTTTCAGTTCAGAAGGATCAACACACAAATAAAGATATGGTTTGATAACTGGTGTTCTCAGAGATTTTCATTAATAGGTGATCAATACCCTAGGGTTTGATATCATTATTTAATCTTGTAACCATAGTTAGGTTTTGACTCTTGCTTGTGCGCAAGAGGGGGATGTATTTAATGTATTTGTGGAGCTTTTGAGCTCAGAATTGACTTTTCTTTAAAAAAGAGAGGTTCACAATTGTAGAAGGAATTCATCTTTTCTTAAGGGTCATCTGTGGTATCATTTCTACCCTCTGGCTTCTACAGTTGTAAAGTTCCCATTGATAATAAAAATATTGCAGAGGTATTTTGTGACAATCCTTCATGTCCCTATGCTTTTCTTGTTTGAATTATCTCTTATTAGATTAAAGTATATGATGTTTTCAGTGATATCTTAGGGTTCCTAATCCCTCCTACTTTTTGTAATTGTGTGTGTTATTGTGTTTGATCTGATTTAGATGTTTTTGTTCGTATACTTCAGCCTCGTAACAGTCTTGTCTCAATCCTACACCGAGTTGCAGAAATGAATGTCTGCTTGCAGGTCATAAGTTGTGTCTTATGTTTAGGCCCTCCTATGAAACACTTATGCAAGCCTTTTCAGTAAGTTGTGACCTATTAGACCTAAGCCTTTCATTGATTCCATTCCTCTATACTGAGATCCAAACCCTAATTTCAGTATATCACCTAGTAGGTAGTTTGCTTTCAAGTCATTTCCCTTTCAGCATTCCTTCTATCCCTTTCCCTCAAAGTTTTACTTTCATGTCTAGAAGCAAATTAAGGTGATTATCCAAGAGGAACTAGCCTAGAACCTAGAGGTCTCATCTCAGTTAGAATAGGTCCCACAACCTGGAGATGATTCCCATGTTATACTAGGTTATCAAGACTACGAGAGCTTGAAACAAGGGTGCAAACTTCATGTATAACAATTCTGGCACTCCCGGTGGGACTACAAAAGAAGTTCATTGTTGAAGATTATGTTATCTCTAATATACAGATTGCATAATAAAAACTTGAAGAAGTTGTTTCATCAGGTATATCTAGCGACTCCACTAATTTCAAAGATCCAGGCCAACCTTGTTCAAGGTTTATGAGAAAGATTGAGACTAGAAGCTCAAAGCCTACTCAATTTTTAGAGTTTCCCTCAAAAAGAAGTCATAAAGGTAGGTCAACTCAAAGAACATCCCCTGCAAGGAGAGTTTAGTCTACACCTCCTAATACCTCAAAAAGGAGACCTTTTCCCATTAATTCCAAAAGGAGAGGCAGATCTCTAACCAGAGATCTAGAAGAAGATTCAAATCTAGCAGCAAATACAACTCACATAGTTGTCAATCTTCAGATTCCAACTCCTGCAATGGCTAGGAAGTTTTCCTTTGCACCTTTCAACCAAGGGAGTCCATTAGCCTTTTCTCAACATCATGATGTGCCCTTGGTGGCACTAAAGAGTATACCTGATTTCACTGGTGAAGGGCAGACAACTGATTTTGAACACATAAGAGATGTGTCCACCATCTGCAACATACACAACATAACTCAAGAGGATGTGGCCACAAAATTATTACCAACCTCTCTAAAAGGTAAGGCTCTTGAATGGTTTAGAACTCTAACTGTTGGTTCTATTAAATCATGGGATGCGCTAGGAGATGCATTAAGTAAGCATTTTGAGGATAAATCAGATAACTTGTCTCTGGTAGAGCAGTTAACAACTATTAAGAGAGACCCTCAAGAGCAAATGACAGACTACAATAGTAGATTCCTCAAAACATGGAATAGAATTCCAGTCTCTATGAGACCATCAGCCGACCATGCTTTCCTATATTACTTGCAAAGTTTGAATGGTCAAATTTTTGTCATGATCTAGTCTATGGGTGGCACTTCTTTACCCCAAGCATTTGACATAGCTATCAAGGCTATAAATTGTTTGATTCAAGCAGGCATGATTGCTAGAAGGCCACCAATGCCCATTTTTCCTAGCCTTTAGCCCATTGCACCTGCCGAAGTACCCCCATTTACCCCTATTCCCACCATATTAGCACCTCAGGCTAGTACCAATGGTCAAGAGCTAACACTAGTTTCTCTCAAGAGCTGCAAGAAATAAAGAATAGCTAACAGAGTAGTCAGCAAGAAATGACAAACTTATTGCAGACCTTGACTAAAGAGGTTACAAATTTGAAGAAACAAGGTCAAGGAATTAGACCACCATTTCAGACACAAGGCCAAGGTCCTAATCAACAATATCAAAATCAAGGACAACCTTATCAACAAAATAGGCCACCATACCAAGGAGGCTATCAAGGACAAAGACAAAATTTTAATCAGAGACCATTCCAACCATATAACCCTGCACCTCTCAATTCTGCAAATCCAGTGAGGGATATGGTTCCTAGTCAAAATAACATGGCTATGGATAATGAATGGTGTTTTCCTTGTAATCAACCTCATAATCAGGCCACATGTTCAAATGGATGGATGAACCAAGCTCTAATGGTTCAAAATGCTTCACATGCTCAACCAGAGGCTTCATCCAGTGGATCAGTTCCTCAACAAGAATCACAAGAAAATGAGACCGCTCTCTTTAATTGGGAGCAACTAGACTTCAATGGAGTCAATGATGAAGTTACCTTTGTTGCCTATACAAGAACAAAGAGGAGAGCTCAAGACATGGAGAGAGCAAATTCCAATGCCAAAGCCACTACATCTACAGAGCCACTCTAGCAAGCTAATCCCATCACACCTGAGGAGGTTCCTATCATCACAAGCAAAGAAGGCCAACATTCCAAAGAGGTGGAGCCCATCATAGTAAAGGCACAACAATGGGTACACACTGTGACACCTTTTAATATTGTAGACAACATTAAGAAGGTGAATGTCACCATGTCCATGTGGGACTCTTTGGCTCTTCTGGGACAACTTGAAATTTTGAAGAAGGCCATGACAAAAGTGGCAACTTCTCAACCTACAAAAGAAGCTGCAAAGCCAGTGTTGGTTAACACTAATCAAGAAAAGGAGGCTCCAAGTAGCAACTCCAAAGGCAATACCATTCAAGGTAGGAATTCAAAACCACCTCCCTTTTATGTATCTTTAATCATTGAAAAATCTTTAGTACATAATTGTATGGTAGATAGCAGAGCTACTAGCACTGTAATGCCCAAGAAGGTGGCTAACCAATTAGGACTAAAATATGAGCCCTTCCAAAAGAAGGTTACCCAACTTGATGGATCCTTATTCAATACTATAGGTGTGGCCAAGGATACTAGTCTAATCCTACATGCTAGTTCTAACTTCTCCATCCTCCTTGATATATATATCATAGATCTGCCTGCATTATTTGCTATATGTCTTTCAAGGGAGTTTACAGCCAAGATAGGAGGGTATCTATCTTCTGACTAGTCTCACATGCTATTTAATACAAGTTATGGGACCAAGGTCACCATCAAATTAGAACCATTGGCAGCACACCATATAGAGCCATATGTGTCCAATACCATCAATGTAAACTGCCCTATATTTGATGACAGTGACTTCCAAACTATTAGTGAAGCAAGCACAAAGATAGAAAGTATCCTTGATATTCTTCTAGATGAAAGAGCTTTAGAGGCTCAGGAAAATTTTGTTTGGGATTTTGGTTTGGGAAGTTATTTGATACAAGAAAATGATGTCATAGAGCCAAGCCTTCTCAAAGAGGACACTGATTTAGAGGATCAAAGCAACCAGGTTTGGGAATTATTTTTTGATGGGGCTAGAAGTAGACATGGTTCTGGTGGTGGTGCTATGATAGTGTCCCCAAAAGGAGAAAGGTATTATATTACCTTTAGATTCAGTTTCTCCTACACTAGCAATACTGCAGAATATGAGAGTCTAGTCAATGGACTAGAATGGGCTAGAAAAAGAGGGCTTAAGGCCTTAAAAGTTTATGGTGACATTGAGTTAGTTGTCAGCCAAGTGAGAGGGATAAGTAACCAAAAATGACACTTTGAAAGCATACAAACATAGAGTTTGGGATGCAATTGAAGATTTTTGTGCTTTCAATATTGTTGCTATCCCTAGGAAGCTAAATCAAAATGCAGATAGGTTAGCTGCTGTTGGATCTTAGTATGACATTCCAAATAGCATTTCAAAAGAGATAGATCGAAAGCATATCAAAGTGATTGTCAGACCTTCTATTGCTGATAATGATGTTAACTGGCAAGTGTCTAACAATGATGAACAAATTCTGCAGTTCTTGTTTGATGAGGATGTCTTTTCAGAGCATAATCAAGATAGGCTATCACAAAAATATGGTGATCAAGTGATGCAACTTAAGTCTAATAAGATGCCTAGAGGTCTTGTCACCTTAGAGACTATCTTCAACAAGGATGATGAAGTTAAGAAGAGTAAAGATGGCCTGGTAGTTCAATAAGAACATTGTGTTGAATTAGAGTTGGAACCAGGTAGGAGCTTACAATTTGGAAAGGTAAACACTGAATTGGAGAAGCAAGCTTACACCCAGTTATTCAAAGAATTCAATGATGTATTTACATGGCAATATGAAGACCTCAAGGGTTTTGATCCTACTCTTGCTTAGCACACCATTGAATTAGAGCCTATTGCCAAACCAGTAAGGTAGAAGCAAAGGCCTGTTATTCCCAAGCTTGAGCCACTTATGCATAAAGAAGTACTCAAACTAATAGAAAGTGGTATCATCTACCCCATTAAGCATACTAGTTGGGTTTCCAACCTTGTTCTTATCATGAAGAAGAATGGGGAGTTGAGGTTATGTGTTGACTTCAGGGATCTTAACAGGGCCTCTCTAAAGGACCACCATCCACTGCCCTCCATGGAAAAAATCTTACAATGTGTCTCTAGATCCAAGAGATTTTCATTATTGGATGGCTATTCAGGATACAATCAAATCTTAGTGAGTGAAGAGGATCAATACAAGACTGCATTTACAACCAAGTGGGGAACCATGGCTTATCAAAAAATGCCCTTTGGTTTGTCAAATGCAGGTGCTACATTTCAAAAGGCAATGGATATGGCCTTTAAAAGCCTCATGTACAAATTTGTACTGGTCTACTTAGATGACATAACTATCTATTCAAAGCATGCAGTAGATCACATCAAACATTTGAGGAAGATTTTTGAAAGGTGTAGAGAATTTGGGATATCTCTTAATCCCAAGAAATGTGTGTTTGTAGTCCATGGTGGAAAATTGTTGGGATATGTAGTATCCAAAGAAGGTTTCATAGTAGATCCTAAGAGAATTGTAGCCATCCTAGAGCTACCCCTGCTACATCATAAGAAAAGTCTCCAATCTTTCATAGGAAAGATTAATTTTGTTAGGAGGTTCTTGCCTAACATTGCAGATTTACTAAAGCCTTTGACATCCATGTTAAAGAAGAGTTCATCTTTTAGTTGGACCAAAGAATGGAGAGTCAATTTCCAAGCTATCAAAGAGGCCTTCATAGAAGCCCCTGGTCTCATAAATCCAAATTTTAGTAAAGATTTTATCCTTTATGCTTATGGGGGTCATGATGCTATATTTGCAATGCTGACTCAAGAAAATGCAGATGGATTGGAGTAGCCTATTGCTTTCTTTAGCAAAGGTTTAGAAGAGTATGAACAAAGATACTCTTTTGTAGAAAAACATGTGCTTGCTATGGTGAAGAGCCTTAAAAAGTTCAGATATTTGTTGACCCATAGAAAGATACACTTGAAAGTTACTCATCCAAGTGTCAAAGAATTTTTGCTTTCCAAGGACCTAAATGAGAAAAGAGTTGGTTGGATGACCAAGGTGATGGAATATGACATAGATATTCAAACTACCAAGCTAGTTAGAGGAAGAGGTCTTTGTGAGTATTTGGCAGGGGATGAGAGCTCAAAGAAATCAGAGCAAACAGATGCATCTCTGGTGGTGCATTCTATAGAAGAACAAGCCAAGACAACAAGCTGGTTGCCTAATATGATCAATTACTTGAGGACAAGACAATTTCCAGCAGGTTTGGATTTAGCAAAAAGAAGGTATTATAGATTGAAATCTATTGCTTTTGTGCTGATAGATGAAGTTCTTTTTAAAAAGGATCACAATGGTGTCCTTTTAAGATGCATAGATTCAGAAAAGATAGATGATGTTCAATTTGAGTTTCATGATGGACCTTCTGGAGGTCACTTTTCTCCTAGGACTACTGCTTTTAAGATCATGAGGGATGGATACTATTGGCCATCTATCTTTAAGGATAGTCATGAGCATGTGAGAAAATGCAACAAGTGTGCCATGTTTGTAGGAAAAGAGAGGTTTGTAGCCTTGTCCTTACAACCAATTGGAACAGAGCAACCCTTCATGAAGTGGGGTATAGACTTCATTGGCATGATCAATCCTCCATCTAGTGCAGGACATAAGTGGATAATTACTGCAACAGATTATTTCACCAGATGGACAGAAGAAATTGCTTTAAAAGAGGCCAATGAGAATGTTGTATTGAGTTTTTATGATGGCATAATTCACAGATTTGGCATTCTAGATTCCATAATTTTAGATAATGCATTAGCATTCATAGGCCTCAAAGTCTCAAAGTGGGTAGTCAAGAATGGCATCTATCTGAATACCAGTTCAAATTATTACCCTTAGGGCAATGGCTTGGTTGAATCGACAAATAAGAACTTGATTAGGATAATCAAGAAGACTCTGCAAGATAATTAGAGGGATTGGCATACCAAACTCAGGTCTGCCTTATGGCTGGATAGAATTAGTCCAAAAAAAAATCATTGGTAATTCTCCTTACATGCTAGTATATGGTAAAGAGGCCAAGTTGTCCATTTCAATTGAATTACCAGCTCTGGACTTGCCTACTCAGTATGCCCTATTTGAGGAAGGAGATCCTTTGTAGATCAGGTATGCTCAGTTGATGAAATTGGAAGAGATCAGACACAAATCAATGTAGGATATGGAGTTCCATCAGATTCAAATAAAGAGGAGTTTTGACAAAAGAGCCAGGGTCAAGAATCTCAAAGTTGGAGATGTAGTTCTCAAATGGGATGAGTTCAGATCCAAGCCTGGCAGACATACAAAATTTGATTCATTCTAAAGTGGACAATTTTTTATAATAGAGTGCAAGGGATCCAATGCTTTCCAACTATCAAATCTTGAAGGAGTTGCCTTGCCAATCTTAGTGAATGGATTCCACTTGAGGCCCTATTTTGAGGTTAACCCCTCTCTATAAAATTTTGTAAATATGTCCTTGCTTTCTTTCCCTATTTTCTAGGTTAGTTTCCTGCTTTCCAAGAAGTGCTAGTGCACAAGTTTGTCTCTTTGGTTCTAGTTTTGTCTCTCAGTCAAAGTTTTGTGTTCCTAAGGTGACCCCATGCCCAATGAATGTATCAAGGCCATTGCTTTTCCATGTCTAGCAGGCTAACATCTAGTAGAAATCACCAAAATGTTACCCTAATTTTCCTATGTACATGCAAATTTGGCTAAAACCTATTGCAAAATCTATGTTTTTATCCTACCAAGCATCCCTAAAAATTTCATGAAGTTGTACCTTGTCCTTTGGCCTCTGCAAATTGTTTTACTCCCTGGTCTGCAGGTCAAAAAATTCATAAATATAGCCATTGGGGAAAATAACCCTACAAACCCTAGGCCTTCATTCTAATTCCTTGTTACTTAATTGGGCACTTAAGTTTTGAATACCCATGTGTGCTAATTTTTCATTGGCCAGTCGCTAGTTCTCCAAGATAGTCGATGGTTACCTTTTCCTTTCGATGATTCAGCGATTGCCTTGTTCGCATAATACCCCAATATTTCATGGTTAAGTCCTCAGCGGTTAGTGATTCAACAAGTGGTCTATTCTTCCTTTAGTCATGTAGTCACTTAAATGTTTGGCAGTCTCAGCTTGTGGTGTTCCAATTCAGTAAGATCGACGGTCGTTGTAAGTTCATGAAGGGTCTGTTAGAGGCTTGCGATCTTGCGATGACCGTAGATTTCCTTTCCCTATAGTGCTTCAAAGTCAAATGGGTCCACTACCATGTTGTCCTAGATGGAGGCTTCCTATTGGTCGAGAAGTGGTGACTTGTCTGATTTTCAGAGCGGACCCGATAGACTATGTCCCTTTTAGATCAATGGTTGGTGTATAATCTCATGGGGTTTCTCTGACACATGAGATTATATGCCGACTGTTGATCTTGCTTTATTCTTGAGGCTCTAACGGTGGGTCCTTTCTTTCTTATGTGCTCACATTTGATTGGTCCATGTAGTGGTGACTGGTGTTGTAGTGGGTCCATTGTAGGGTCCTGCCACGTAGTTCAAGCTATGCATTTGTGATTGGTTAGGACTTGTGATTTGATGCCATGTCAGCACAGGCTCGATGGTTGTCAGTCGACTAAGGATCTAATAGTTGGTGCATGATCTAAAGGAGTTTCTCTAACACATGAGATCATGCACCCACCGTTGATCTTACTTTATCTCTAGGCTCTGTCAGGTGGGTCCTCAATTTATGACGTGCTCATTCTTCATTGGTCAGTCAGATGACAACTAGGCTCTATTGGTAGGACCGTATCAGGATATCTATGGGGATGTTAGTAGACTAAAGATCTACGGTTGTCGCTTGATTGCAAGTGATCTTCCAAGCCCTTGTGATCTTGCGACAACCATCTGATGCTCTTTCTATAGGTCATGGGTCAAAGTCTGTCAGATGTGCTGATTTGCTTACATTTCATTAGCTACTGAATTCCATGGTGGCATTTGACTTGTTAGAGATAGGGTTTCAAGCTATTTTCAAGTGCATCACGGCCGTTCATCTACTGGGAAGGGTTTCTCATCGATGGTTACATTTTAAAAGCTGCCGCTAGCCATTATATTTCAAAATTCAAATGTCTCTGCAAGGGTTTTGCATTCTTTTAGCCATGTATGACATCAGGTAGCCCAGGAAATAAAGTCTCAGGATAGTTGTGGTTGTGAAGATGATAGAAGTGACTATAGGCCAGCGTTGTAGGGTCCTTTGCCGTATTTTAATGACAGGAGGTGCTAGAAATAGTTGGCACCACCTTTTCAAGTAGTACCTCTCCCAGGAAAATATAATCAGATTTGGTGCCTTCATGGCTTAGTGGAGTTGCAGATGGGTTGGTAGGTCGAGGTTTTTGTGTCTGCAGGCATTTTCAATTTAGAAGGATCAACACACAAAGAAAGATATGATTTGATCGCTAGTGTGCTCAGAGATTTTCATTAATAGGTGATTAGTACCCTAGGGTTTGATATCATTATTTAATCTTGTAACCATAGTTAGGTTTTGATTCTTGCTTGCATGCAAGAGGGGGATGTATTTAATGTATTTGTGGAGCTTTTGAGCTTAGAATTGACTTTTTTGTAAAAAAGAGAGGTTCACAGTTGTAGAAGGAATTCATCTTTTCTTAAGGGTCATCTGTGGTATCATTTCTACCCTCTGGCTTATACAATTGTAAAGTTCCCATTGATAATAAAAGCATTGCATAGGTATTTTGTGACAATCCTTCATGTCCCTATGTTTTTCTTGTTTGAATTATCTCTTATTGGATTAAAGTATATGATGTTTTCAGTGATATCTTAGGGTTCCTAATCCCTCCTACTTTATGTAATTGTGTGTGTTATTGTGTTTGATCTAATTTAGATATTTTTGTGGGTATACTTCAGCCCCCTAATAGTCTTGTCTCAATCCTACACTGAGTTGCAAAAAAGAATGTCTGCTTGTAGGTCATAAGTTGTGTGTTATGTTCAGGCCCTCCTATGAAACACTTATGCAAGCCTATTCAGTAAGTTGTGACCTATTAAACCTAAGCCTTTCATTGATTCCATTCCTCTATACTGAGATTCAAACCCTAATTTCAGTGTATCACCTAGTAGGTAGTTTGCTTTCAAGTCATTTCCCTTTCAGCATTCCTTCTATCCCTTTCCCTCAAAGTTTTACTTTCATGTCTAGAAGCAAATTAAGGTGATTATCCAAGAGGAACCAGCCTAGAACCTGGAGGTCTCATCTTAGTTAGCATAGGTCCCACAACCTGGAGATGATTCCCATGTTATACTAGGTTATCAAGACTACAAGAGCTTGAAACAAGGGTGCAAACTTAGTGTATAACATTTACAAATGGTTTCTAATAAGGGATCTAAGAACACCCATAATTATTTTTGGAATTCTTCTTGCTAATTAATATTTGATACAATGAGGATGCAATGCACTTTTGAGCTACTGCATATGAATTACAAATTCTTGATGGATGATTTCACAAACTAGAACTATGAGAATGTGATTAATAACTAATGTTATCAATTATGATTCTTTAATTATACTTGTTGTTGTGTTTGCAGGAATGTAAGTGTCCCGACATGAGGAAGGAGAAAAATTTGTTAAAATACCTCGTGAAGGAGTTGGAGTAATTCAATTTTTATAATTAGGGACAAAGAGTTAAATTTATCAAGCTTTATGGGTTATTACTAAGGGTCAAGTTTATTTGTGTTGAGAATCCTTGTAAGAGAGTTTAGGGTTATAAAACCGTTGGGTTTGGTTAAAACTCGAATGGAACTTTGTATGGGTCCTTTTTTGGTGTTGTTTGGTCAATTTAATGTATCCTTGTGCAAAAATAGGTTCCTAGGGTCAATACCTTGGGGTTGGGGACCTTTTCAACATGTGATATTGTCCTTAGGACTTGATATGACCCTTCAAAAGGTCACTTTTATTAAAGTGAAGAGATAGGGCTTTGGGGAAAAGTGTTTTGGGGTAGAGAGTCATAAATATCTTGGGAAAAATGAAAAGAACCATTGCCCACTTCTCCTTTTGGAGAACTTATGGCTAGTGGAGGAGGAGAAGAATGGAGGATCTAGTATAGGGTTGTGGAGGTCAAGATTATGCTCATAGAAAGATAAGTGATTTTATCCTTCATATTCTTGATTATGCCATATATTTATTAGTCATGTATTTTTCTTCAAGGTTGTGTTTTGAGATATTACTAGAAGGAATGGTGTGATATGAAAAAAAAAAGAAAAAGATTTTACCATTGATCATATTGGTGCACCATATTCCTTACTTTCTCAGGGGTTGGCTAGGATCTTTGAGGTCTCATGATGCCATTTGGATGGGAGGAGAGAAAGCCTTGTTTTGTTTGTTTTTATTTTTCTTTTCCTTCTATTGGCATAACTATAATAAGAATTTTAGGATCATGAGTTTGGGTTTGAGATAGTAGAATGAAAGATAGCTCAAAATGGCTTTTAATGGTTGTGAGCTTTTATGGTGTAATGAAAGGGAAAATTTATGTAGGATTTCATATTTTTGTATTAAGAGTAAGTTAAGTAATATTCTATATTTATTTTTTGATAGAAAGCTTTGTAAAATTTAACTAGTTATGTTTAAGAGAGCTCCATTGTGTTATTTTCCATTTTCATACCTACATTGAAAGTTATATGTTCATTTTGAATATATTGGTTTAAGAGGTATTTTAATATGTTTATTAGCATCATTATGTAAGTGATGAGAAAATTTATTTTTTGAAAAAATGACCATTACATCATAACTCCTTTCCTTCTATATCATTCATAAATAGTCTTAAAGTGCACTAGTATGAGTTGGTTCAACACCTACACTTTCTTGAAATACTTAAGAACAATGTCCCTGGTTTAGTGTCTTACTAGATTTGAACATCATAGAAATGCAAATTGTATGTGGGTTTTGTTGACATATGTTGCACAGGAAAAAGCGCTGACAAATCATCAAGCGAGGTGGCTATAAATCCACACATCATGTGTTGACTTACAAATTGTCAAACAATAGCAGTACAAATTTTCTCCATCTACTTGGGCAGGGATTTGAAATCTTATTTTCTAGAATACATTTTAGAATATAGCGAGGAACATGACCAATGTAATTTTTAATGTATTTTTGTTAGGTAGAAACCGTGTTATATACCTAGATTTTGGTGTTTGGTAGATATTATTGAGTTAAGTTTGAAAAACTATTTTTAGAGTTTGTTTTAAAAAAAAGCCTTACTGAGCATTGTATTTCCAACATACTGCTCATTATCGCATTCGATGAGATGGTATCTTACACTATGTTATTTGGTTTCTACTGAAAGAGTTCATGAATCTAGAACTTAAAATACATTACTCCTCTATGTATATAGATCTCACCAAAGATCATCTATAGGCCATGCAAGGAGATTTTTTATTTATTAAAGTTCACCCTAGCCCTATCTTCCTAGCTCACACCCCTGATAGAATTCTTCTCCCGGGAGGTAAAGTAGAATTTTCTGCCAAGCTCAATCCTAGTTTATTGGGAGGATCATAGCTACTCTGATGGGATTCCCCAGAGAAGAGTAGGGGTGGCCCAACTTCTTATTGAAGCCTCCCAACCCCACCCAAACTTTGATTCAAGTGCAATGAGCCCCATATCCACATGAATCAGTCGTATCATATACCACATGTATTGTGACAATAACAATGAGCAGTATTGGTTGGTTGAAGCAATGAGTTTGCATTGTGTCCAAGGGGTTTAGCTTAGTTGGTTGAAGCAATGAGTTTGCATTATGGAGACCCTAGTTCAAATCCCAAGAGGGACATCTTTGTGAAATTCTAAGTTGTGACTCTTGGTCAATCATATTGTTTCTCGAATGAGCAGAAGGTTTATAAATGATCTATAATATAAAAAAACTATTACTCTTAATAAAAGTTTTCTAGAAAAAATATGCATTAATATTTTTCATTCCAAATGCGAAATTTTGCCTTCATAATTCTGTGTGATCTATATTCTCTAGGGGCATATATATTCATTGGGTCAATACTGGCGTCACACTTCCTTAGCGTGACCTGATCTAAGTCTACAATAGCAGCAACTATAATTAATGACAACTCCTGATCTGTAGTGGTGATACTCTCTGGGCAATCTATATTAAGTTCGTGATTGGTGGGCAGGCCCTAGACAGCCATCTCTAGGCTCTCAGTAGTGATCTGCATCCATCCTTCAGGGATCTGCGATCTAACATTATTGACGACATTCAATCATTAGTGATCACTGGCAAATCATAGCGATTGACACTGGCAGCACCCTTGTGAATTCAGTCAGCACCTACTCAGCTAGATAGGGTCCGGTCTGTTCAACAATTTGAAAAATTTGTATTCAGGCATCGGTCAGTCACAGTTCAATTGCCAAGTGAACAATCATGGACAGAGCAGCTGCATAGCACGGTAGTACATAGGAGGAAGGAATCTCGCAAAGATCTTTGGATATCGAAGGGATTGCATGAAATTTCAATTAACCTAGTGATATTGCACTTGGTTTCAAATTTCCAATGTTTTGAAAGTTACTTGAATTTCACGGAAGCCTAGGGGATGATCTGCTAGAGAAAAATGAGAAAAATCAGACTGCAAAGGAAAATTGCTTGGCAAAATCATTAGGTTAAGCTAGGGTTAATCCATCATGACCTAGCGAAAGCCAAAAATTTGAATTCTACCTCAGGAAAACCATCCTTCAAGCCTGCTTCAAGTTCGGCTTCCTTTTCTTCTAGTCTGGAAAAGGAATTTACTAGTTACTATTTAAACTGTTGGCAATAAGGGCATAAGCCTAAAGATTGCAAGCGCAGGAATGTCTGCCATCTTCACCCCACATACGATCACCTCAAAGAATTCATCGCGAAGCAGAAAGCTAAAAGCATGCTGGATGCTCAGGAACTTGCTGCAAAAAAGCATTCCATCAAAAACCCAATTGATAAAAAAGGTCCACAAAATGAAAGTTTGAAGGACCAAACAAGGGTAAACAATAAAAGCCCTTTTAAAGACTCGGCTACAAAAAAGAACTCCAATGGAAACTCTAAAGAGTTGTCTCTAGCAGAAAAGTTCAAAAAGGGAATGTAGAGCAATACTGTGCAGGACAAGTCTAGGGCTAAAAAACCCGTATTTGCATTAGGGGCAAACAAGAAAAGCCCTAATTTTTTTAAAGACTCCAAAATGAAGATCTTCACAGTCAATTCCTTGGACAGTCAGATGAATTTTTTCGCAAAAAAAAAATATGCGAAAGTGGGCACAAGCAGCGGGGATGCTAAGGTGGGAAGACCTGAATGCAAGTCATTATGTGATACTGAAGAACCCCTATCTGCCAAGGGGGAAGGCAGGTTCTTACCTACCCAAGCACCTTCCGTCTACACAAAGAAGAAGGAATTCACCTGACAAATGGTAAGAAACAAGAAAAGGGTGAACATGTATCCGTTATCTAAAAAATCTTTCAATTTAACTCTTAAAAACTCCTTTGATTTGCTTAATAAGGAAGAAAATGGTTATATGATTAGCAATAATAATAGTAATCGAGTTTCATGTAATAATTCATCTAATGAAACATTAAAGCTTGCAGCTTATACACCGTCACATAGGCATAATATTCAGCAGGATCCAAGTAAGAATAATCATAGCAGGCATTATGTCTCTATCACCCTAGATAATGATGTTATTATGCAGCAGCAAAAAATCTTGCAAGAAAGAGGTTTGATTTGTATCTGGAATGGTACGGGAGTAACTATCAAGAATGTAGTGAAGGAACTATCATTACTGCTACCGAGGGAGGTGAGTATAACACATATTATGGATCTTTTTTTGTTAATTGTTTGTACCAATAAGAATTTGAAGGATAGCATTTTGAATAGAAAGGATATTAAATTCAGAAACATCCCATTTTCTATTTTTGAATGGATTCCATTGTTTAATCCAATAATGTTAAATGATTTTAGAATAGAAAAGGTTGTGTCTTTAAATAACCTGCCTATGGAAATGTCTAACAAGGAAATCATAAGAACTATAGGGAATAAAATTGGGAAATACATGAGGACTATAGAGTCAACCTTTAATCAAATCAATAAAATTATCATAGTTGAGATGGAATTTCATCAAAAAAGCATCCTACCCATCCAGTTAAAATTTAATTCAAATTCTATCATAATCAATCCTAGAATATTAGAAAATTTTATCAAAGAAGGTGTGTACACCCAGAAGTCCCACAAAAACATAAATCTTATAAATCAACACAATAAAGATGTGGAGATAGAGTTATATAAGGACAGAGGGGGTTTTATAATTAGGCCTACAATGACTCAAGGACTGGATAGGCTCCATCCCACAATAGAAATAGGTTTAAATACCTCATTATCAAACCAATTTTAGATCAATAAGATAACAGGAGTAGAAAATATCCTTGAACCTCAAAAGCCATACAACATTACAATGAGTGTATCAAAGGATGAGGCCAATCATACAAATGATGAAATAGATAGAACAATAATAAAAGAAAAGATTAATAGATCAATGAATGAGACCATAAATGTTGAGGTCAAATCTCCCCTTCCTTTATTCTTGGAGCATAAGAATAACCTTAGTACTCAGAGTATCAAGCAAGGAATTTACACTAAAAATACCTCTTACAACCTAAATAGAATCTCCAACAGTTTAGAAGATCAAGAGAGATCACTTATAAAGGAGAATCAAAGAATAGAAGAAGAAATAGTTGAGATCACCAATGATATAATGGATACCCTTATAGATGAAATATGTGACAAAGAGGAACTTGATCACCAAAAAACTTTGCTAATTAAGAGCATTAAGGAGATGACAGCATCAAACAACACATTAGAAAATGGAGAGGAGAACATGGAAATGGAATGCTTACCAAATCTAGATGAGATAGGAGATATGGAAATAGATCTAAATGATAGAAAAGGTCCCTTGTATGTTAGGGAAAAAGATATAAATAAGACAAGGAATCAAAATGAGGAAGAGATCAGAATTTGCCTAGAAGGAATCAACAATGATGACAAACAATTAGGCATGGCAACAACCATTGATGGAATCAAAACTGGTGATAATCTTCCATTAGTTAAAGACTCCATACAAGGCCTCTTTGGTATCACCAACGGAGACAGGCAGTTAGGTATAGCAATGAAAAGAGGAAGTCTGAGCACCCCTAATATCAATAGAATTAAAAAGAAGAGGAAGAAATCTGCAGTGGAGTTAAGAACTATGAGTGTTAATGTAGGAACCCAAAAAGAGATTGCAGATATTCCTAATATTGGAAAAAACTTGAAGCTCATCCCCTCTGATTCTTGCCCTCAGACAAAAGAAATGCAAAAAGAAAGAATGGAAAAATCCCCCTTAGAGGAGACCTTAGATCAAGGATCACTATTAGATTTTTTACGATTAGATCCTGCCTCTATTTTGGAGGAGTCTAGGATTAACGATATAATAATAGGAGTATTATGTTCGCTATTGAATGAAGAACTCTATGAGGAAAACAAAGAGAACTTGGTTAGGAACAATACAGAAACTTTAGGTTTAGGATAATCAATTAAGGGCAGGTTAGAAGCTGATATGGGGAAAATAGTCAAAACAAGAGGAAGAAAATCCCTTGCTGAACTAAGAGCAAAGGAAGGAATGGCACCAGGTCAGGTTAAAATTACTGATATTCTATACTCTGGGAAGGGGAAGGTCCTTCCCAAGTCCTCATGAAGATCATTAGTTGGAATGTTAGGGGTTTAAATGCCCCTAACAAACAACGCCTTGTAATAAGGCAATTAGCAAAAATTAAACCAAATATGGCTATGATACAAGAAACTAAACTTTCTAATGAAGGATATGAGAATATTAAAAAGAGTATAGGAATAAGAGAATTAGTAGGTTATGAGGTAGAAGGTGCTTCAAGTGGAATTACTTTTATTTGGGATCCAAGAGAAATTGTTTTCAATATTCATGAAAAATAGAAAAATTGGATGGGAGGTCAAATCAAAAGTTTAAAGTCAGATTTAAAATTTAATATAATAAACATGTATGCTCCTAAATTCCTACATGAAAAGAGAATTGTATGGCAGGAGATTAAGGATTATATAGAGAACTTTCCAAGCGAAACATTTATACTAGGAGGAGATTTTAATGCTATCCTATCCTTGGGAGATGAATAGGGTGGGACAAAACACTTATCAAAAACAACTTTAGAATTCCAGGAATGGATAAACATTATAGGGGCATCAAAAATTGGATCAAACCAAGGGAAATACACCTGGACTAACAAACGTAAAGACACGGAGTTAATAGTAGAAAAATTGGATAGGTTCTTTTTTATAGGGGAGTTGAGGAATTTTGATTTTAATTTTACTAATGAGGTCCTACTCATTGCCGGTTCCGACCATTTTCTTATAGAACTAGTAATTTTGGAACCAATTAGAAATAAAAGATTCCCATTTAGATTTGAAAAAATGTGGTTACTTAATGAGGAATGTTTGGATCTAATCAAAAAATGGTGGACAGAGGCAAGGTTTGAAGGCTCCAAGATATATAAAGTCATAAGGAAACTAAAATTAATAAAAAGAAATTTGTCAAAATGGAGTAAAAACACTATTGGGGATATATTTTTGGAAAGAGGCCTTATAGAAAAAGAGATGGAAAATGTGAATAAGGAGATTAGTGAAGAAGGAAAACAGACTTCAGATGATAATATAGAGCAAGAACTATTATGTAAATACTATGATTCTCTTTCACAAATTAGCGCCTTTTGGGGGCAAAGAGCGAGAGAAACATGGCTCGAAGAAGGGGACCAAAACACCAAATTTTGTCACAATAGCGTCAAAGCTAGAAGGAAGATAAATAAGATTTCCAAAATCAAAGATAGCAATGGTAATACAATAGAGGATCCCAAAGAAATTACAGATTTAGTAGTCTCTTTCTTTGAAAAATCTCTGAATAACTTAGGGAGTGTGGATTTGTTGGACCAGGCCAAGCTGTTAAGAAACATCCCCCATATTATAACTCTGCGTCAAAATAACCTCCTAATTGCCACATTCATAGAAGATGAAATACTCAAGGTTCTAAAGGAAATGAACCCGGATAAATCCCCTGGTCCTGATGGATTCCCAACTTTTTTCTTTCAAAAGTGTTGGTCATTTATGGGCAAGGAAATTACTGATGCTCTAGAGGGCATGAGGAACTCAGGACATATTCTTAAAGAGCTAAATAACACATTCATTGCTCTTATTCCCAAAAAGGTCAATGTAGAGAACTTTAACGAGTTCAAACCTATCTCCCTGTGCAACACTTTGTATAAAATCTTCTCAAAAGCTTTGGCAGGCAAAATGAAACAACTTCTTCCATTGATTATATCTGAAGAACAAACGGGATTTGTCCCTAGTAGGTCAATTTTGGATGGAGTGATTATTGCGCATGAGGCTATACATTCAGTAACAAATAATAAGGATCCGAGTATGTTGATTAAGTTAGACATCAGTAAGGCATATGATAAAGTGGATTGGAGATTTTTGTGTAAATGTATGGAAGCTTTTGGATTCTCAAAACAATGGATCAATATGATTTTTGAATGCATCTCCACCCCTCACTTCTCAATTATGGTGAATGGGTCTCCTGAAAGCTTTTTCAGCTGCTCTCAAGGTTTGAGGCAGGGAGATCCGTTATCTCCTTTTTTGTACATTATTATGGTGGAAGCATTGGGGAGAGGTATTAAGAAACTTCAGGAAGAGGATAAGGTTAAAGGAATCAAGATTACTTTGGGAGTCGAGGCTACTACTCATCAGCAATATGTCGATGATAATCTCCTTTTTGGAAAAGCACTTTTAGAAGAAGCTCAAGCTTTCAAAGAAATTTTAAATACTTATGCTAATGCTTCTGGACAATGTATAAATGAGGAAAAATCAAAAAAAAAATTTATCAATACTGAAGAGAGACAAAAGAATGAGATTAAACGTATTCTAAACTTTAAAGAAGGTTTCTTCCCATGTAAATATTTAGGTTTACCTCTGGATAAAGGGCTCAAATCAAATCACTTATGGGAAAGTACAATTCAAAATATCTCCAAGAAACTAGATCAATGGAAAGGAAAATGGTTATCAAATGCGGGAAGGGCTGTTATGATCAGATCAGTCCTCTCTGCAGTTCCTATTTATCAGATGATAAGCATGAGAATTCTGGCAGGTATTAATAAGGAGATTGCTCGAAAGTTAAGGAGGTTTTTCTGGCAAGGGTCGGAGGAGAAATCTAAACTAGCTTTAATTGCTTGGAATAAGATTTGTAAGCCAACAGAAGAGGGAGGTTTGGGTATAAAAGACCTAACACTTCAAAACAAGGCCTTGGGGGAGAAATTAGTATGGAGAATGATTAAAAATTGAAAGGCAAAATGGGTTAAAATACTTAGATATAAATACTTACTAGGAGAAGTGGAGGAAAGTGTTTGTCATTCTGATAATTATCCGACGGGTTCACGCATATGGAACTTCATAAAAGAATGTAAAGATATAGTATTAGAGTCCCTTTCTTGGGATGTGAAAAGCAGGGATAAGGCTCTATTCTGGGATGATTCATGGGGTGGAAAACTGGCCCTTCGTGAAATTCTTGGGAATGATCAGCTAATTGAACTAATCAAGTATAGTAAGGGAGAGTGGGTAAAAGACTATTTTTCATAGGTTAATAATAGTGAGGGGAGTAGCTGGGCTTAGAATTCTCTAGAGGAATTCAGACTTCCCCTTGATTTCCAGGATAAACTTAACAAGGCTCTTCAAGAACGAAACTTCTATCCATGTTCAAGAGAGGACATAATCATATGGGCTGCCTAAAAGAGTGGTGTATACAATTCGAAAGAAGGTTTCAAAGTTATATCAGGGATAGATTACACTCCCACCAGTCTTCCCATTGATCTATGTTGGAATAGAAACTGTCTTCCTAAGGCAGGTCTATTCTCATGAGCTGCTTTACAAAAAAAGGATTCTCACTACTGAATGGTTTGAAAAAATAGGGTACCATGGTCCATCTAGGTGTGCCCTATGTGAGAAAGAAAGTGAGACGATAAATCATATATTGTTAAACTGTGAGTATGCCAATAAATGCTAGCTTTGGGTTCTGGAGAAATTAGATCTGAAGACTGCTCTTCAAAATGATATCACAGAAGTTTTTATTTCATGGAAACGATCATGTAAGAAGGATTTATATAGTAAAATGAGATACAATATCCCATCTCTGTTAATCTGGGAATTATGGAAGGAAAGGAACCAAAGGATTTTTCAAGATAAAAGGATGAACATCGAGAGATTTTTGAACAAATTAGAGGCAAATATAGTAGAAATTACAAACAATAGAAATATGCTAGGACAAACAATGATAGAATTCTCACTAGAAGACAACAACCAAAGAAAGAAGTGGTATGGCTTGAAAGTTCCTCCCTGGATTGGATCTAGCATTGACAATAAATCCTTATCAAGGGAAAGCTGTAAATGGAAACCACCAGAGCAAGGATGGATTAAGTTGAACTTTGATGGGGCAGCTAGGGGAAACCTAGGGGTGGCGGGAATAGGGATATGTTTACATAATGCGGAAGGAGAGATATTAGGAAAGATAGAAAAACCTATAGGAATGAAGACAAATAATGAAGCTAAAATAGAAGCTATAAGATTAGGTCTGGCATGGTGCAAAAAATGGAGGCTTAAAAAAATTGCAATTGAAGGAGACTCAGCTATTATTATAAATGCAATTAGACAGGGTAGAACACCGAACTGGAAACTAAATAGTGCTATTGAACAAATAATGGAATCTCTTGAAGTTATAGGAGATTATACAATAAATCACATTTACAGGGAGGGAAACACAGACGCAGATAAGTTAGCTAATCTAGGAGCGGATGGACAAGAAATTGAAGAAATTCATGAGAGTTTGAAAGAAGAACTCGGAAGGTGAAAAAATGATTTCAAAATAGGAAATCAAGAATAGATGTAAATATATGTAAATGAATTTAAAGGTAAACAAGTATAGAAATATTTGTGAGCATAAAAATGAAAAAATACACACACGAACATGCACAAACACACACACATATATATTGCCCTCTTAAATAGTAGTCTTCAAGATAGGGAATGTAAGAAGTTAACGTCTCATTTAGTCAAAACAATCATCAAATATTAGGGGCAAGCCAACCTACACTAAAGTTTCATCGATCACAAAAATGATAATCTTTAAAATAGAAAATGTTATGACAAATTAAAAGGTTCCTAAAGTGCTCATAAATTTCTTATGTTCATAATAATGAAATAAAGCTTATAGCATGACTGCCAATAGAAATGGACTTAGATTGTAATGTTTTATTTAGTACACTATCTCATGGGTTAAGATTTGCAATTCCATAATTTCATCAATACCTAACCTGAACTAGCTTTTTGAGGATTGAATCATGAAAATGATTAATTAACTGTAAATTAGGAGAATAGAGGTGGCATGGTGTCTATCTCTTTTACAGGTATACAGGAAAATCATAACAGACCAAAAAGGCAGAAATAAAGAAAAGGAGGCCTGAGAATTATCAAAGCTAAGGTAAATACTCGAAGAGCGAGGATGAGAGAAAATATCATGATTTTTCAAAAGCGCATTTAAAGTTAAAGGAAGGCTCATTAGCTCTAAAGATAAGGGCAAGGTATATGTAATCTCAATCTAAATAAATGTACGACACAAGATGGGAATGCTCATTTTAAAAGAGCATTGTATTCAAAAGATTAATGTATATTTATGTTCACTATCATGAAGGTATGCCTCCAATAATCTGTATTAAAGAGGGAATGCCCTCTTCAACTCCATCAAGTGGAGCTTTGTAATCCTACACTTGTAGGAACTCTAAACTTGATATATTATTCCTGGACTAAAGTCCCAGGCCAGATTGGAGGTTTTCTTCCCCGTTCTTTCCTACCAGTGCCCGCATGAACAGAGGAAAATGTAAAAACATAAATTTTAATAAATAAAATCAAGGCTTCGGCCATTTACTGATAAAAAACAAAACAAAAAAAACAATGAGTGGCAGCATATTTAATCAATAGGTAGGTCTTGCATGCAAGGGAAACCTATGATTCCCTCAAGCACACACAGATATAGAGCTATCAAAGGATAGGTGTTCATGCTGTCTTTGGGTATAGTTCTCTCATAATGATCTTCTTCTTCTAACCCGTCTACTAATAATTAAGTCGATCTTCCTCCTTTGGATGTCCTATTTGAGCAATTGACTGATTTGACATTCCAATAATGACTTTACAAGAGTAAGACTTTTGCATTAACAAAAGGTGGAGCTTCAACCATTATCTTTATGGAAACCACTTGTCATTGGGATCAGCAAGTTGTCTTTAGCTTATCACAATAGAGGCTACAAAGCCACCCTATTGAGATATCCTAATCGCGTTGTTGAGCTAGCGGTCACTATAAGGAAAAGTGGTCGCACTAAGACATGCTTCTTATCAGAGGCATTGATTTTCACTAGACAACCGGCCAGTTTGTACCATTTAAATGTCTGCTCCTCTGATTTGGGATTGCGTGGCTCCTTGTCCCAGAGCTGTTATTGGGTCAACCAGTTGCTTGCTATTCACCTGAATTCATGAGTGCATTGAAGGATGCTGTTGAGTGCCCGATGAGGTCGATTGGTTTTCCATGTGTCCATTCCACCCTTCTTTTATATAGTTCTCAACCAATTAATAAATAGACACAATAATATAATAATAGGGGTAGATTATTGTCATAGCAGCCCTCCCTTACTTTCATTTCATTCCACAGCGATGGGAGAGGTAGAAGTGCAGCCAGTGGAAACTATTAGATCTGAAAATTTGAATTTGAAGGACACGAGGCCTTCTGGTAGTACTTCTATGGTAACCGTATGCATTGTAAACTAATCAGAGAAATCAGATCTCTAGTATTGACACGTGAGTAGTCATCTTCCTCACATGATCATCTGTACTCGCCCTCATATCAATCTAGCAATACAAATTCTCTCCATACGTACCCTCACAGTAGGAAGACCTTGAATGGTTCTCGTATCCCAAGGCTATACTAATTTGAAGGCAATAAAATCATCCTTCAAAAGCTGGTAGAAGTATTATGACTATTTCATCATCAAGTCTGATGAATCTTGCCAACTCATTTAAATCTTGCAAAGGGGTCAATGATGATGATAGAAGGTGAGTTTTCATACCCATAATCGATCATTGAAAAAGAGTAAGCACCACTTATGATATTTGAAATAGTAGAAATCACAATAGATGTTAAGATCTTTGGTAAAGGTTAAATTAGGAGTATCTTTCAAATAAAAGTAATAAAATCTTATAATTCAAGTTTTATTTACTTTCAGATAAGCATCTACATAATGATGTAAGATTTGATAAGATTATAGTATTTTAAATTCTAATTAATATTTGTCTCATCATGGTTATGGAACTGGCCTTAATAGAATAATATGACATAATCAAAATTCAAAGTATGGAGAAACATTTGACGAGCATTAGGTTTCATGAAACTCAATTTTGTTTTAAGACCACTTTCATATCATAACATGATTTCTTCATATTTATTTATTCCAATTGAATTGTTAAATTTAAAATGTGTGAAGCTCCATATTAATATAATTTATTGATCTAAATTAAGAATTTAAGTAATATTTTAAATATTGGATGTTAAACTATTTAGAAAATAAGTCATAGAACTAAATATTATTTCATGTGTTCTAATATAATTGTTGGTGTAATTAAGTATTTACTAATTACACTTTACTTAAGTTCACTTAGGATAATGCATTTGCATAATTAGTTGTCTTTGAGACACCTAGGAGTTTGTATTTTATTTTAGGACATAGTTAGGAGAATCTCTACTTTAGGTGGTCATAGTTGTCTTCACATACCTCTTTGTGTGTGAGATCCACCTTTAGTGCTCTTATCACATTATCATCCTCTCATGTTGCACATATTTTCATGTACAATAGAGGATGATCCACCTTTGGTGGACATGTGATTCCACCTTATGTGGGTGATATCTTATCATCTCCTTATCATGCAGTCTTATTGCATTGCCTATATATTTAGGCAGTCCTACATTGTATGTAATCAATCATTCAATCTATTTCATTATTTGATCATTTGATCATATCATAGTTGTCTCTCTTGTGCTATCTCTTGAGCTTCTAGATCTTGGTTTCTACTCTTTGTCTTAGGCAAATTCTTACAATAATCTTCCTAATTTTAGTATAGCCCAATGCATTTGAAAATGTATCTAAAGTAATTAGAAAGTTTCTAATTTAAAAATAAATAAATTATATAAATGACTTACCATGCAAATTCAAATTACAAACATGTATACTATAAGCATGCTAGGAAATTATTTACAACTTGAACACTTGT